>UELU01140968.1:95536-113893 GCA_900490025.1 Megastigmus dorsalis | reverse complement strand
CCGCTGTAGAGAAGCCACGCGCGCACTGTATACACCCGGTCGAGGCACACGCAGCTTCCGTCCAGCTCTCACGGCGGCGGTGTACGTACACGTATATATAATAGCGCCGCTGGGGCCTCGACACGTTGCCTCGTTAGACATTTCGTCGAAGCTGCGCGCACATGTCCCGGCGGCCGCTCCCTCGATATCAATCGCCAACTGTCTGCACCTCTCGCGCGGGACTCGTCGTCGGACCAGCCGGGATCGCGCCTCCGCAGCGCTTGCGCAATCGATGCTGCTGCTGCTGCTGCTGCTGCTGCTCGGGTAGCGCCTGAAACAATTAAACCGCGAGTTTAGACTCTGCGGCCTCTTTGGACGCTCCATTGTCTTATGTAGCTCTGAGGTGAAAGTCATTTTTGAGATCGTCTACTTCGCTGCCTTCGAAGATCGGTTATGGCCTGCATCCAGAAGACGATGCGATACTACGGTAATTATCTCGAACATATATATATATACAACGCCTACGAGATACTCGACAATCGCGAAATTTTGTCTCCAGTATTACGATACACTTCGAGATAAACCATTGCTTCGATCGGCTGCAACCAAGGCGGATCGATTAGCCGCGAGAATTAATAAGAGCATGTATATATAATTCCTGCACAATGTCACGGCAGCTTCGGTGATATGTATATAGGTAGCTCCAACTCGCATCACAACACGATCGGCACTGCCTTTTAAATATCCCGTAATGGAAGAAAATGCGAAAACCGTTATGGATCGGTGGTATAGGCGAAGATCTTCGATCCTCTCTCTCTCGCAACCATAGAACTAAATAGTAACTCGGAACTAAAGAGAAAGAGAGAGAAAGAGAGAGAGAAAAAAAGCTTAGAATTCGCTGCACTGAGAGATTAGCGCTGCCGCATTCCGACTGTGCGCTCGGCGTAGATATACGTATACATGCAGGCAAGAAATTAATACAGTTTAATGACATTATTCATCGTCGAGCAAACATCTCTTAATAAACCGGCATCTCGGGTTCCGGCGCGGAGAGATAGAAAGAGAGCGAAGGTGCATAAACAGCACAAAGAGGATCGGACCGGCCCCGAGGCAAGAAACAGTCCCGAAGAATGCTCCAAAAAAATTTCAACATTGCGCGCCGTCGATCCTTCTCTCTCTCTCTTGCTCTCTTGCTCTCTTACTCTCTGCTGCTTTTATGCCGGCCGATTGGTCGACCGCCGTTGCCAAACCAATCTCGCGCGCGCGTGTATAATATGTGTGTGTATACGATGTAGACGCGTGTGCATGCGCTCGCGCGCGCGAGCAGCTCGTCGACGAGGAGAGTAAGACATTGGGAGAGATAGAGAGAGAGAGAGAGAGAGAGAGAGAGAGAGAGAGAGAGAGAGAGAGAGAGAAGGCACCTGCTAGAGCTGAGCTGCTGCTGCTGCTGCAGGACTCTGTCTCTCTCTCTCTCTCTCTCCTTCTCGCTCTCTCGACTCCCTGTACGTCCGAGCTGCTGCCGCTGCTCTCCTGTACTACCACTATACTACCAGGCACTCAGAGATCACTGTGTGTGTGTGTGTGTGTGTTTATATCCTCCTCGGACAGTATACACCGTCACGCACACACACACACACACACACAGGCACAGCGTGGCGAGTATACCCACACAAGCTCGCGAGCCGCTCACGCTCACGACGATCGGCTTGTGCTCTCGCAGCGCTGCTGCCTCGTTGGTCCGAGCGAGTGAGCGGGAAAGAGACAGGAGTAGTGGGAGTCTCTCTCTCTCTCTCTCTCTCTCTCTCGGTTGCATAGTCCCTCGACGACTCTGTTCCTTATAGTGGCAGGGTCCCTCGACCGGCTGGGTGGTCCTACCGCTTCAGTTCTCTTCCGACGCGCCTCAAGTCAACACTCACGACTCTCTGCACGCGGCCCGCCGCGCCACCTCCTCGATATTCCGCGATATTATTATATCCTGCTCGCCGCGCCGTAGAGAAACACATAGAGAGAGAGAGAGAGAGAGAGTGCGCGCGAAAAAGCCGGCTCCAACTTCTAAAGCCAACAGCAGCATAAGCGAGCTCAGGTATAATCAATCGGTGCTGTTTGGCTCGCGCGAGTCGGATAAAGTGGTTATAGTGCGCCAAGAAGCCGGGCATGATTGGTCGGACGTGAGTGCCGAGAGAAGAAAGAGAGAGAGAGAGAGAGAGAGGGCCGAGTACAATCAGCTGCAGCTGCTATAGCCCCGAGCGTGAGCGAGAGAGAAAGAGAGAGAGAGAGAGGGAGCGGGAGGTACGTTTTACGGCCGTGTATACTATACGCACGCGTGACGATCGGACGAATCAATCGGCGGCGGGATTGCGATGCGGCCTGCCGACGATCCAATCGACCGAGAGAGAAACCATCGATCGACTACGTAGACTAGAGCTACGAGCTGCGGTCTCGAGATAGTTTGTCGAGGTGCCGAGGAGGTAAGTGTGGTCCATTGCAAATGGCCTGTTTACTCGATAGCGACTATACCTAACTTACTTATTTATCCCCGAGTTTCGACGTTTAGCGAGGCTCCGATGCTCTGCGAGTCTCGTGTCTCTAAGCGGTATAGAAACTACAAAGATGGATATAGCGAGCCAGGAACAGCGATAATTGCGATATGCATGTGTACAAAGAAAATTCGATGCTTATACCTACCGATCTTTTCTCTTTTTTAATCATCGTTATTCCATTCGGCTCTACAACGCGCGTAGCCGAGTAACGAATACCAGAACATCGAATGATAAGCTATGAATGTCTTCAACAGAGAGAGAGAGAGAGGAAGAGAGTGAGAGAGTAAAAAGGGGACGTCTCGAGAGAAGAGATAGATCAATCACCAACTGACACAACTCTATTTTGGCCCCGGCTCTAACGGCAATTTTATCATTCCTCTCTGTATACGCCTCGAGACTAGGTATTGCTCCAGAGGCTCGCCGAAGTCGCGCCTCGAACATAATTTATTTATTTCGTCGTCGCGACTCGTCGGTTTCCATGTTTTTTTTCTTCTTCTTCTTCTTTCTCTCTTTCTCTTTCTTTCCACGAGACACGTTTACGACTGCAAGGGTGCGATGTTAAATTTTCCGAGTGTGAGAATAAGCGAGCGAGCGAGCGACGCTCGAGCTGGCGCGTCGACGTTATTCTTATTTCAGGTATATAAGGTAGGATCCGTAGAAAGGAAACGGCCAGGGAGAGAGAGAGAGAGAGAGAGAGCGAGAGAGCGAGTGTGTGTGTTTTTTCTCATTCTCGAGCAGGACTCGCACCGAGAGAGCGAGAGAGAGAGAGAGGAAAGGAAGGGCCGGGCACATGGGCTCGCAGGCCCAGAGGCACACACAACGAGAGAGAGAGAGAGAGAGAGAGAGAGAGAGGTTCGCTGGTCCACGGGGGCTCGAAATTCCTAATTCCCATTCTCGGTGCTGGGCGCAGGCTCTCTCGGAGAGCTCCGGCTGTGAAAGGAAGACGCTGAGAGAACGAGCGAAGGCCTGGAATATTTTCTCGAGAAAAAGAAGAAAAAGAAGAACCAAGAAAGAAGAGTGAGATAGAGAGAGAGAGAGAGAGAGAGAGAGAGAGACTGTGTTCTGTTGTGCGTTGGGCTTGGCTCGAGACTGTTGGGCAGGTTGCCACTGCCACGACCTTTAAATTCACGAGGCGGAGTCCTGAAAAATATCTCTATTATTGTCATGTAGATGACCGGTGCTTCTTTTCTCTCTCTCTCTCTCTCATCCTCTCCGTTCATCTCACACACACACACACACACACACACACACACACACACAGATAGACAGACTCTCTGCAGCAGGCTTTCACCCAATGGCTATTCCAAGTTTACTGAACCTGCTTCATTTGACTCGTCGGCGTTATACCTTCCTGTCCGTTGCGTTCATCTCATAAAGGAAAAACTCTCAATGGATGGTTCCTTTCTTGGTCAAACGGGGACCGGACGGGGGCAATTCTTTCTAAGGCACGGTGAGTCTGAAAAATGATGCAACTACAACTACGAGAAGCGCGCCCGGCCAGCTCGAATCCGTCCTAATGCTTTGCTTTCCTTTTCTTTATATTTGTATCCGTTAGTTTTTTTTTTCCCGGCGCGGTGAAAGCTAGATGGTCAGCTCGGTATCCACGCGGCCATGTACTTTTTAATACGAGTCGATGGGCGATCGTCGACTCGCTGCACCGATGTAGTTCATACCACGCAGAGAGATAGACATAGATATAGATATGAATATGAAGAGAGAGAGAGAGTGGAAGGAAAAAAGGTTATAGGCCGGAGCGAAACAAGTCGATAAGCGGTGGAAGAGGAGGAGGAGGAGGCGATGGTAATGTCCGGAGAGCAGCGACATCGGCCGCACGAGCGAGCGCACACGTGAGACGGAGCAGACCGGAGCCGGCAGAGTCGCGCGCACGAGTCAGCGAGCACAGACCGACAGACAGACGGAGAGAAAGAACCAGTTCCCCTAGCTATTCCAAGTCGCACCGATAAGAAGCTGCGATCTTCCGGAAAAGTCGCGGTTGGTCCACAGTTCGATATCACGAACCACCCCTTTCGACGACTACACAACTTCAGAATCAAGAGCCGTCGCGTTGGACATTCGGCTCGCGACATTTCGAGCACTCGTTACGGACACGAGTAACAGAGAGAGAGAGAGAGAGAGAGAGAGAGAGTTAGCGAGCGTAAACAAGGCTTTTTCTTCTCGCCCGCTGAAAGCGAGAGGTAAGCGAGGCCCGACTCGTTGTATCGCCTGATTGTATGCAAATGCGAGCCTGCGCGCCCGGCGAACAAAGCGATAAATATATGAAAAAAGAGTTTGGACCGATCGCGGCTCCGTATAAGCCTGCCGCGCGACAGCCCGTGGCGAGCTCTTCATTGTCTCGCTCGCTCGCGCGCGCGAAACTCGCGTCGAGAAAGCAACTCGCTCTCGCGGACTCGTGTGTGTATATATAAAATATAGTAACAGTCGATGCCCAACCGGCCGGCCGAGAAGTTAGCGCGAGCCAAAGGAGTCAGTGATGCGTGCACCGATCGAGTTTGACGGGCCGCGCGGCCCTCAGCCATAAGGGGTTACCGTGTATACACTGCCTTTGTTTTAGTCTAAGGCAATAACTCGGCATTGTACTGTGTTCCTAGTGTGTGTGTGTGTGTGTGTGTGTGTGTCTGGCTCGGTCCAACGAAATTCGCGCTCGATTGGGTCGAGGAACGAGCCGCGCGCGCGCCGACGACGTCCCGTGGCATTTGTCGCCTGACAATCTAATTGTTCGTTTGACGATTGCTGCGCGCACAGTGGGTCGCGCGTGCACCAGCCAAATCAATCATATTCAGCCGCGGCAGCAGCAGCAGCTCCGTGGCTTAATCGTCGAGTGGCCGTGCGCTGTATACATTTGCACGATCGACTTGGACGCGGCGAGCTGCCCCGACAATAACCCATTATACACACCAACCGGACGACCTTTCTCTTTCTCCTGCGCTCCAGCAGCCATTCGTTGTGCCGCGAACGCGGATCGGAGGGGAGGTAGAGCGACGGGAGCCAAAGGGATGCTTTCGCCGGCGACCTCTGCACCGGTATACGATATCCGTTGGCGCGTGCAATAGTTGTACGAGCTGGGACGCGATGAGGAACGCGAACCCGGTCACGAGGCCGATGGGCGACGACGAGCTCGCAGCTTTCTCTCTCTCTCTCTCTCTCTCTCTTGCGAGCCGCGCGCGGCCGAACGTCCCTTTGTTAGAAGCCCGACCAGTTTTCCACTCTCGCTTCTCTCTTTTTCTCGGTGCAGCTCGCGGCTGTCCCGAGTGAGCCCAGGCTGCCGGCGAATAGAGCGAGCTCTGCGAGAAAAAAAAGCCAGCCAGTGACAAAAAAAAGAGCGCGATTCGACTCGGTGCATGAGAATGCGAGTCTTGTTTTTCCGCGCGCGCCTGCGGAGAACTCCAGCCAGCCTAGGCCGGACGGTGAAAAAAGGTCCGCTGCTGCGGAGCACGTGTGCGCCAAGCCCCGTGATGCAGCGGCGGCGCAGCAGCAACGGCTCCGCGGATTCGCATTTTTGCGTGCCCAGCCCGTGAGAATAAGCCACGCGGTCGTAGCTCGTGCTCACTCGATTCTACTCGGCTCTTTATTTTTTGACTCGTTACCGGGACGCGCGATTGTCCTCCCGCTCGCTCTATCATAATGGGCCCTAATTTGTTTGGCCATACAAATCCCGCTCGCGGATTTTTGCAGTCGTTATTACTCTACGCGCAATGGCATTGTACGGCGATCTAAAACGGAGTCAGCGAGCTGAGCTCGACTGTAAACTCTCGGGGTACAAAGTGTGCGAAAAGCTGCTGCTGGCGAAGACGGATCCTCGGGTCGCGGCTCGGCGATATGTTTCTGCAGTGAATCGCGTAGGGAATGTGGAAGAGACGAGACTGGATCTGGATGTGGAAGAGGCGCAGGAGTCGGGTCAATCGACACTGATGAAATTTCACGACGAAACGACGCTGCTAATTGCGGCCTCGAGGCAACGCAAAAAGCTCCCCCCCAACGACTTGGCCCAACTCCAAAGAGCAATTGGGTGCAGGAGCAATTGGGCTTTCGCGGTTTTTATCGCGCGCGGACCCGTCGACTCCCGGTCGCTGCTGCGCTGCAAGGCTCGAATTGCCTCGATTATGGCTTTCGCGTGGCTCGCATATTAGACGCAGTATATAGGGTGTAGACTATAGAGAGTTGCGCCAGTCGTTTTTCTTGCCTCGGGTCCATTCCGCTGATGGGCCGATCGAAAGAGGAGTACAGGCGCGCGCGTTTCCAGCGATCGGAGGAGTTACATATTTGTTACGGGACGGTGTCTCTTTCCCTGTCGCGGACGTGATTCGCCTTCGCGATTGAATAAAGACCTCTGCCTCGAAAGGGAGAGAGAGAGAGAGAGAGAGAAGCGGAGGGAAAGAGTGCTCGAGAGTCTCCTTCTGCCTCTCTTGCTGTTCCCTCTGCTCCTTTTCTCATTCTCGTTCGTTCTTTTGCGCTCGGGGCCCCTTCACTGTCTCTCTCTCTCTCTCTCTCTCTCTCTCTCTCTTTCTTTCTCGCATGTGCGACTCTCGGAGGCCCTCTCGGCCCCAGTCAGAGACTCGGCCTTTGTCTTCTTCTTCTTCCCTTTTTCTCCCGCTTTCTCTTTTTTTTTCCCCTCGTGTTTACCAATACTCTCGCGCTTACATAAGTTCTGGGCCCGCTAATTAATGGCTTCTCGATACGTCATCATCATTGGGCCGCGCGACCGACCCGCTCATGCATAAGGTAAAGAAGAAGAAAAAAAAAACAACGTACGTCCGCACTCTCAATAAGGGCCTAATGAAGCTCGCGTTCCCGGTGCAGTTGGACGAGTTGTACGAAGACGAGGCTCGATCGACTCTCGATCCTATGGGCCAAAGCGTCGTCGAAAATGAAAAGCGCCTGGGCTGCATAAGAAGTTGGTGTCCCGCGCATCTACATACACGGCGTATGCATGCCCAGTCGCGCGGTCGCGTCTCTCGGTCTCTTGGATTCCGGTCCTCCACCTCCGGACTCTCGCGCAGCACGATCTTACTTGTACACTGCACACACACACACACACACACGCACGCGAGCAGAGAGAAACGAAAACAAGACCATCTCGTCCTCTCCTCTGGCTCTCTCTCTCTCTCTCTGTTTCTCTCTGTCTCTCTTGGTTCGCTGCAGCAGCAGCAGCAGCAGCAGGAGCAGGAGCAGCCCGAGGGCGCCGCCGCCGCTATCCACGGAATTATTTATGATACCTGATAGAGACACGGTCCCGGAGCACTCGCAAACGACGTCTGTACGAGCTCTCCGGCCAATACCCACGCACGGCATTCCTCCACACACTCGCACACACACGTGAGCTTTGCCCTCGCATGTGCACACGCACACGTACTCAGTGCTCCTCCCCCCCCCCTCTCTCTCTCTCTCTCTCTCTCTATTCGCGACCACTTGGAATTGCACCTCGGACCGAGCTCGATTCAATCAGCTGGCTCCTCGGTACGACAGACTTCTCTCTCTCTCTCTCTGGAGCACCCGAAAGCACCGTTTTTCAACTGGACGGAGCACACGGGACGGCGTTGGTAAGCTCTTACTGTTACGCTACGTTCCCCGGTATATTAACAAAAGCAAAGAGCGAGAGGGAGAGAGAGAGAAAGGAAGAATGAGCAGCTCGCCAATACATTTACATATCATTAAAATTGATCGCGCGCGAGAGGGTCTATATGCCTTCGTTTCTCGGGGCTTATCTGTCCGCGCGCACCTCTGCAGCTACATCATCTTCTCGGCTACCACCTGGAATCGGGAACGTAGCGCACACTTTCAATGTAGGGAATGCAACCCTTTAAGCTTGCTATACAAACCAGACGCGGCATGGGTAATGCGGAGAGGAATATCCGACTGCATCGCTTGCAGTGATTCCCGGTATACGAAAACATAAGGGGATGAGAATACGCAGTAGCTCGACGACGACGAGGAGAGAATGAAAATGCAAACGAGTATATATACATAATATATTTCGGCCAGAGCTTGGCTGTTCCACGCGTAAAGTCCAGCTTCGAGTCGGGCTCCGCTGCGCGCGGAGACTCGAAACTCGGCTATACGGCCATGCGTGCTGCACCTGTCGCGCGGGATTAGTCTCTTGGAGTTTGGTGCCGGTTTCCTCCCTCTCGCTCTTGCGGCCGCGGGACCGATAATCGCGAGGAGACTGCCGTATAATGTGCTATACGTATAAGAGCTGAGCTGCGCAAACGCGTGTTCCTCGGAAATACTGCACGCGGCCGATAACAATATTCGAATGAGCCTCTGAGCACGTACATAAGCTCGATATATAGGAATCAGAGTGGAAAAGGTGGCCCTAGGCCGCGTGAATGCCGATTGGGGCGAGCGAAGGAGAGAGAGAGAGAGAGAGAGTGAGAGAGAGAGGCATAAGCAAGACAAGAGACTCGCTCCGCTCGATGATATCTCGCCGCGGTAATAACTTAATCGAGCTTCAGGCATGCAGGCCATCGACGACTCCCCAGACAGTATTCCTCTCTCTCTCTCTCTCTCTCTCTCTCTCTCTCTCTCTCTGTATAGCTCTGCGTGCACACGGTTATTCTTCCGCCGAGGTATATAAGCGGCGAAACTCTCGAAACGAAGGCGCGCGCGGGGAAATAGAAGAACAAGGAAAGGCAAAAGGAGGAGGAGGAGAAAGAGGAGGAAAGAGAAGAAGAAGAAGACGCAGAAGGAGGAGATGAAGAAGAAGAAGAAGAAGAAGAAGAAGAAGAAGAAGAAGAAGAAGATTGTGCACGTGGGCGTCTCGGTGCTCATTTCGGTCCCTCTTGCTTATGAGCGAGCAGCGCGTGCATGTACCTCGTGCGATTCTCGCGTCTTTATCCCCGAGGGCCCCTTGCGCGCAGATCGTTGTGGGAGGAACGCGTGCACTCTCGGCCTTTCTCTCTCTCTCTCTCTCTCTCTCCTCCTCCACCTCCTCCACCTCCTCCTCATCCTCCTCCTCCTGCTCTCCTCGCAGCTCTTTGCTTTGCGCATACGGCCGTGTTTGCTCGATTTTATCGTGGAAGGGCCGCACTCTGACTATATCCCGTTCGCGAGGTTGCGCTCGCGCGCACCCGATGCAGAGAGAGAGAGAGAGAGAGAGAGAGAGAGAGAGAGAGCTCGGAGGAATCGAAGCTTCGCGCAGAGCATTTTGTTCATCAGCCGATGCCTATCGCTGCGCTCGCACGGTAATAGAAACATTACGGGAGGGCCGAAATGAGAGAGAGAGAGCGAGGAGTGAGGAGGCGAGCGCGCGCGGGGGAGGAAAAGCCGAGAGCCGAGAGAGAGAGAGAGAGAGATGGAGAACCGACTATATAGTCGGGACCCGAAAAAGTGGCCGCGCGAGGCTGTATAGGCTCGGGCAGGCAGGCAGCTTTCTCTCTCGAGCGAACGAGCCGAGCACCATGCATGCAACAAAGATTGAGACAGAGAGACAGAGAGAGAGAGAGAGAGAGGAGAAGAAAGGAAAAAGGAGGAGTTCGACTGAGAGAGCCGAGCAAAAGAAGCTACAAGCAGAATATACATCCACGTCGGCTCTGCGCGCCCGGCTAAGGGGCATAAGAGAGAGAAAGAGAGAGAGAGAGAGAGAGAGAGAGGAGTTTGGGTGAGCGCGCGCCCGAGCTCCACACACACACACACACACACACGCAAACACACTCACATACGAGACTCGCTTGGCTCGCCGCGATGCTCCTTTTTCGTCGTTCATAAATCCTACCGCTCTCCACCTCTTTCCTCCTTCCTCTCCTCCTCCTCCTCCTGCACCTCTCCGCTGCCCTCCACTCTCTCTCTCTCTCTCTCTCACTCGCCCTTTCGTCTCTATCGTCTCTCGAGCTTTAAACGCGGCCTGTGCGCGCCACTCCGCGATATTTCATTTATTCTCCTCGTGGCGATCCACCGCAGCCTCGGGACGATTCGAACTCTCCGCGCGATCTTTGAGACGGCTGCACATATAAGACGCTCATATAAAGAACGACGTGCAGGACGACTCTTTTCCCCGCTTAATCGCTGAGAGTCATTGGGTTTGAACTCGGTGGACCAGCCGTGGTCGTTTTTATTCCTGACCCGGCCGAGCACCTGTACACACCGCCACGAAAAAAAGCTATATATATACTGGTCGAGAGAGCCGATGAGCGATGAGCGACAGAGAAACAGGTTCCAACAGCCAGCAGCAGCAGCAGGCGGAAAAACAGGGAGTGAGACGGCGGAGCGCGTACAAGTATAATGGGAAAACAAAATCGAGCGAGGTCTTGGCGTAACGTGGGCGCAGGGGGCGAGTTGCGTAAGCTCCGGAGGCGCGAGTGAGAGTCGCGGCGGTCGGCGTGGGCGGACGTCGCGGCCGAGAGCGTCTCTCCAGCTGCACGTGGCCGCGCGGCGATATTCCGACTAGCTCCCCGCAGACGCCTATGTGCGCGGACCGGCCACAGCTGCCGCATTCTTATTTTCGCTCGCGCGCCGCTTAGCGGCAGCGGCACAGCTCTCCCGGCCCCGCCAGCGCGCCATTAAAACCATTTGACCATTTTAAAAGCTCTGCCCGAAATAGGCGCGCCGACGCGCAGCTGCGACCGACCCTGCAGCCTACACTAGACATTGCTTGGTATAGTCGAGAAAAAGCTTCGGATCGGCTTCTGGTATGTATATAATCGAAGCCGAGTGTGAAATCCGCGCTAGAATCCGTTAAATTCCGGACTCGACAAATAATGTCTCAATCAAGAGTCGGCGGCTCCCTCCTTCGTGAGCACACCTTGGCCACATCCGGCCCCCGCGACGGGCTCGACTCGTCGCATCCTCGGCCGATGCAGCCAGCTTCCATGCCTCTGCTCTCTCTCTTATACACGTGGAGCGTCGACACGAATCGGTATAAATTTTGGTCTTTCGAAGCGACTACCTTGTATCGTCTCGTAAACGGTTGATCATCGATTAGTATTATTCTCCTCTCCCGCGGTAAATATTTGGTGATGCTACTGCAGCCAAGATCGGTCGCCCCGGCGCCAGAGTCGCCGCTTGACAAAAGCCCCAGCTGCAGCGCAGTCGAAAAAGAAGAAGAAGAAGAAGAGGAAGAAGGCAGAGAAGACGCGAGCTGCTCGGTAAATTAGACTCCCTTCGTCAACTCTCGGGGGCTTTAAAAATAAGCTGCGCTCGACCCTCTTGTAGTCGCAGTGGCTGCTCGGGGGAGATCGACTTCTAGCAAAGGAAGCGTAGGAAATGAGACGAGGAACCGTGCGCACACGCCCGTCTTTTACCGATCAAACAAAGGTCCAGCATCTCTCTCTCTCTCTCTCTCTCTCTCTCTCGGGGTTAGGGATTGCAGGCGAGCGGGGATCGAGAGGCGCTTCCTCGCTATACGTATATGAAATTGGGCGACGAGCGTAGGCCGTTCGTCAGTCCGCACAAAGAACAGGATCTGCGCTCATAAAATTCTCTACTCTTTTAATCTGAAACAATGAAATATGCCCCTATTTCCCAGTAAATGTATGCACTATTTGAACTGGCACAAATTAGGATACTCGCAGCATCAATTACGGTATTGCACGAAGTAGTCGGAATATTTATAATACCAATTGAAATGTAGGGAAAGCTCTTTAATCTATAGTATAACGATTTTGAAAACACCGAATGCTAAAAGTACTTTACCACTTCACCTAATAGCTTATAAGAAATCGGCAATTAAATTGTAAACGATTGTCATTAGTTTTGCCACGTTCACAAGTACCGTTACGCATGCCAGTGGTTCTTATAACATTTCACGCATCCAAAACTGGTTCTTATTCTTTTTCTTTCTATAAAAAACATACAAAGGATACACAATTTTTAGGATTTCGCAGTCGTAATAATTTTCATCGTGACGAAACCCGAATGCATTTGTCGCGCGGTTGACCGATCCGACAAAGACGTCAGTACGCTAGAGACGGAGCTCGGCTCGAGCCAGACGATAATGGGTAAACAGTGTCAAAAGATCCAGCCGGCGCGCGGGACACTCCGTTCTTCGCGCGTCAATCTTCTCGCTCATAAGCCGTTTCCGCAAGCCGCTTAATTGTTTCTGGGAAGCTTGAGCGAAGCCATGCTGAGCCAAGAGAGTCTGGGTCGGGCGCGTGTCGCGGGCAGGAGGCGGCTCGCACGGAATCGATGACACTCTCTCTCTCTCTCTCTCTCTCTCTCTCGAGCTTTTTGCGAGTTCCGGGGCAGCCGAGGATTTCGCAGGCGCGGCCCGATAGATACAAAGATAGATCTTCGCTTCCGGCGCGTGTCGCGTTAACGAGTTGGGGCCTAGACGCGACGGCAGACGCCGGTGCGAGAGGGAGGGGGGGGACCGGAAGGACGTGCAGCGCGTCGCGACTAAAGAGGAGACGAGAATGAGCGAAGCAGCGACATGACGGATGGACACGCGGGGGGGAATCTTCGAGAGACTCTCTCTCTCTCACTCACTCTCTCTCGGCGTAATTCGACGCTGCAATTAGATTTGTATAGGCGCGCGCGCGCTAATTGGTCCGCTATCAGAACTGCTTATATAGCCGCGATTAATAAATAATTCGGCGCTGACGAGAAGCGAGATCACCGCGCGGCGGAAAACAGGGCCGAGACAAAGGGGAGGAGCGGCGGCAGCGGCAGCGGCTCGCTCGTCTGGAGGGGGCTGGAGTCGAAAATAGCCGAAAACGGCCGGCCGGCTTGGCACTAGACACACACACGCACACACATCGAGGCTTGCTCGCGAGCTTGACGATGTTTTCATTGCAATTAATATACCTTGGGCTTAGTCGGTCTCGCGACGCCTCATCTCTTAAGCGCCGGCACAGTCTCGTTATCTCTCCCTCGCTAACGTTGGCACTGGTTTGTTGTTTTGTTGCAGGTTGTCGGGTAGCACGAGTCTGGGCAGTCCACCGGGTGGAAACGAGGGCGAAGCTGGCGGGGTCGGTGGGGCGGAGGGGCCGAGCGCCACCGGCGACTTTCTCCGCAGGAGTCATCCGCTCTCGGAACACGCGGCCCTGCATCCCGCCTACAGGCTCAACTACATGGACCACCTCTACCACCAGCTCCAGGCCTCCACGCACAGCCCCAGCGCCTCGTTGCACGGTAAGCTCGCGTACCCATTATGTACTCCTATGTACGACTCGCTCGATCATTCAGGATCGATGCGACATTTTTATTAATTAAATTTTAAGGTGCCGTTTCCTTTACCCCAACAATCGGCTACAGCTTTTTCAAATCGACTTCTATATTAATTCATTTCAACTCCGAGATTTGTTTCTTTCAACTTTAAGTCGGTATCAGTGACAGGGAAAATTAAAATTATAAAAAAAAAAAATAATGGTAATCTTACTATAATATTACAATATTATTATACATTTATTTATATATAATTTTAATTTGCTCTGTCATTACCGCTATCGATTTAAAATCGAAAGAAAAAAATATGCTCGCCAGATAGGCCCTTTTCCAAACTGAAATTTCAGATATGTCGTTTTTCCACCGAACCGACGACTTTCACTCATGTAAAGAAAATCGAATCTATTCAGGAAATAAAAATCGTAATCTATCTGCGCGCATACCATATGAATTCCCTTAAATCATCGTATTCAACAAATAAATGTAACGCGACACTTGAACACTGTTGTATCGTCTTTTTCATCCCCGCGAATACTTATATAGCTTCTCTTTGCTTACTCGAGATCCACGCGATAGATCGTGTTTAAAATCGCGCAAAAGCATCTTCCCGTTCCGTGCATCTCGAAGGTGCATCATCGAGCAAGTACCTATACTCGGCACAAATATATATATATATACGCGCCATTGTGACGGGGGGACCAGCTACCGCACATATACGGGCGGATGCTGTTAACGCGGTACAGGGCGCCATTCTACCGTCCAAGATGTTGCGGCTGTTCCCCGGTAAGCGAAACTGCCCGCATTTCCTGCGGATATCTATAACTTGCACGGGTCTGCACACAACGCAGCGACAAAGTGTCTCGGATTTCGGGGGGGGGAACAAAAAAAATCTTAGATAAGAGTAGTCGGTAGCGAGAGCTATCGAATGTCTCGACGGAACTCGTATTTTTTCAGAATTATCGGTAACGCGATGTATAGGCTTTATCGAGCAAACGCACGTATGCGATTTGTTTAAAACGATGGTTGTTTTGTTTTTTCTTTGCAGGACTGGGAGGTTTGGGGCCGGAATACCTGTTGCACGCTGCCGGGCCTGGAAGCACAATAGCCTCCTCGGAGTTTCCCTTCTCCATCGACGGTAAGTCAACCTTTCATTTAGATCGGTATAAAGGTGTATATATATATTACCGAGAAGAATCGGCTTGTGACAATCGCGCGTCGAGATCGGCATCGTGGATCAGCTCGTCGCGCCCCGTGTTCAAAGCTTAGAGAGCGTATATATATATATAAGTTCAGCCGATCCTTAGATCGAAACGTGTTTTCATGCAAATGAGACGTCAAGAAAAATGTCACAGAGCAGCAGCAGTAGGAGTCGAGCGCGCTAGGTGGAAAAAGGAAGCTCGTGACGAGAATGAAAGGGCCGGTAATTAAAGGTACAAGTTGGCCTTGCAAAAAGGGCAGCGCCAGCTGCTTCTGCGTTTCTCTTTCTCTCTCCGCGCGTCCCGGGTGCAGCACAGATCGAGGCGGGACCAATTGAGACGACTGAAGGTGAGCTGCGCAGCGCAGAGAGGAGAGAGAGAGAGAGAGCGAGAGAGGTAGGAGTAGCTGCGCAACTCGCGGTGGGAGCGCATTGCGATAAGGGCATGGTCGGAGCGACGACAACGCCAACGGCCAGCAGCAGCTCCTGGGCCGCATGCACGGGTGAGAACTGTACAAGGCGAGCGTTGCACGAGGGGGATACTCCGGAGATGTAGTCGGGAGAGAGAGAGGGAGAGAGATCGCAGGTCAGGAGAAGCAGCAGCAGCAGCAGCAGCAGTGGCAGAGAAGCTCGTTAGCTGCGTCCGCGCACACTCGCCGCGCGCTGCATAATTGAATCGGCCCGATAGAGGGACACGACCTCATTAACACCTCGGCTCTGCGGTAGCATGGCATGTCTCGCGCGCGCGCCCAGCTCTCCTGCAGCAACCGACGCTAGATCGCCGGCTCCCTCCCCTCCGGCTATTATTCGAGAAAAGTGGACTTGGCTCTGCAGGAATGCCTCGCTGCTGCTGCTGCTGCTGCTGTAGTGCGGCTCTCGTCGCGTCGATCGGACCTGCCGATCCCACCAATTTACATGTCTCAATTGCGCTCGCTCTCTCTCTCTCTCTCTCTCGCCTCGGACTCGGGCCTCTGGTCCTTTTAATGAATTGGACTAGTCGGCGACGTGACGTGTATATTTCTGCTTAATTAATGAATGAACTCGTGTAGGCATTTGCATTTTCACTCGCGCGCCGTTCGGCCCCGCATCGCTCCCGACTTTTTTCCCTCTTATTTCCAGCAGCATCCCTCTCGCCGCGGCGAGTGTCCCTTCGTTATGACCTCCCCTGTATCTATACTCGTCTCTTTGTTTACATTAGCATCCGGCACTCGAATCCATCTCTTATCTCCTCCTCTCTCTCTCTCTCTCTATATATATATATCTTGGTAAGGCGGTGAATAATTAATTATCCGATGGCTCGCGCGAAATTCGTAGCCGATGGCCCTCTGGAAACGCCGCGCTAATGATGCATTCGGATGCAGGCGAGGAGCTGCTGTCCGCGCGCGAATTTAGTGAGGAGAGATTTTGGGAGCCGAACGACCGCGACGATTCATCGGCCGGAGCGTAAGCGGAGATTAATCCGGCAGCAGGACTGGAGAGTTCGGCGAGGGGTCCGAGAGCTCCGGCAGCCCTACAAATGCGCGCTCCCGGACTTGTTCTTAAGCCAGGCAGAAAATCGTAAGGCGCGCGCGAGCTTCTTCCTTCGCGAAGGCTTACAAGTTTGATCGCTAAGCCGACAGCCCCCTTGGGCCTCCGCGATGCAAATGCCCAGATCTATCCACGTTGGACGCGCGCGGCTCTCCTGCATTATTCGTGCGGTTGAATGCAAGCGTGTATAGCTCGCGGACTCTCTTATGTAGAAAAAAATCCTGAGAAATATAGAGATGCCTCGAGAAGATACACGCATATAATGGAATCCTATACGAATCACTGTCCGCAGTATTCTCGTATAGCTCGAACGGCATAAAGCTTGTAACATACATGAAAATAAGCCCCGGTTTATCGGTTGATTTGGCACGAAGTTCGAGAGCTTCACCTCGTCCTCTAAAACCTGCCAGTTTCACGGTCAATTTGACGATGCAAGTATCGATGGCGGCACCGGCGTCGAGTCAATCGTCGGTTAAATTGTAAAATCAATCATCCTATAAAGCGGCCGCGGTAACCCGTGCTCCTCTAATAAAACGAGAGAAATGCAGAAAATTGTAGGAAAGAGTAAGAGAGAGAGCGAGAGAGAGAGAGAGAGAGAGTAAGGGGTATAAAAAGGGAACAAATCGGACTGCGGGCAGAATAAAAGACGAAAGAAAAAGGAATGAGGTTGATCGGTTGGAAGTAATGAATTCGCCACGAGTCTCTCGACGGGCAAAAAGAAGTGGTATATATATATATGTATAGTTGGGACCACCGCAGATTCTCCGTGGCGCATAAAGACCATTCGCAAAATCGGAGCACAACGGGTAACTTTACACTCACTTTTTATGGACCGCTTGAAAACCGAGATTTTGCCTCTCTCTCTCTCTCTCTCTCTCTCGCTCGCACTGACCGACCAAAGGGTGTTCCCAAACTTTCTCATGATACAAACTTTGGAACAATGAGCCAAACTATACATATGCATACGCGCCAAGGGACTCGAGGAGGTGATTATTAGCGTCTCTCTCTCTCCCTTCTGCTCCCCACACTGCACACTTTTATTTTAACGAACCACGAGAGGTGTTCTTTGTTTTGAAAATAAACGGGCCAACGCCAGCGATTCTTTTTATCCGCGCGTTCACGGCTGACTGAAGGCATTTATCGGCGCTGCAGCCTTTTGGAATTGTACATGTATCAACAGAGTTTGCCGCCGAGGATTGTAAATGCGTGCAGGCAAGAGAGAGATAGAGAGAGCCAGTTGACTCGAGTCCCGGCTGCAGCGCTCAGCGAGCTCGTAAACACAATAATTCGCAGCGAGCGATGGAATTGTCGAGCGAGCGAGGCCCAGCGGGGAGATGAAAAATCGTCCGCAGGGGCGCTGTGGATATGCTCAAGTTTTGCAGGCGTTCGGGACGACGAAGAGCCGAGAGGTGGAGGGACGCGCCGACGCCATATTCGCGCGTATACTTCTACGAGAGCTACTCGCGCCGAGTGCAACCCGAGTAGCGAGACAAGCCGGAAAGATATAGATGCGAGAGGCAGAGAGAGAGAGAGAGAGGAGAGAGCTCCGTTCTTCGTCGCCGGCATGTTGTTCTTCCTCCTCTCCGGCTCTCCTCCTCGCCGCGCGACAAAGTCGAGCAAAGAAGGCCAGCAGCGAGAGAGAACGAGAGCGAGAAAAAAGACACGCGCGCGCGCGCGCGCCTGCGGCCCGAGTATATCCGAGCCTCTCTGCGGTTTCGGGCAAATCGTCGCTAAAAGCCCGAGACCGCAAGCGAAGCCCGCGACCGCGCGACTCCTCCTCCCCCTCCATCCCTCCTGCTTACTTCCCCCCCCCTCCCCCTCCCCTCTCAGCTTCTTGTTCCAGCTCTTATTATATAAGCTCCGCTCGGAGGCGAGCTGTGCACACGCGCACGCATAGGCGGCCACGCACTCCTTTTTTCCCCGCAAAAGAGGCTCCGGCCCGAGAAACCGCATCGAAAATATCCAGAGTTAAAATATCCCCCCCCCCCCCCCCCCCCCCCC
>UELU01140968.1:15705-95516 GCA_900490025.1 Megastigmus dorsalis | reverse complement strand
CCCCCCCCCCCTGTCGCCGACGCTTTAATCGCAATCGTACTCGCAAAGTGCCGCGATAACGTCTCAATTATGAGAGCGTGCGCGCAACTCGTGTTTCCGTGTACACAGCCGATTATCTGGAACGAAGCGCTCGACGCCCGCTTAGCGTAATTGCGCCGCCAACACGTCTCTCTCTCTCTCTCTCTCTGTGTGTGTGTATGTGTGCAGGATAGCCCCCGGAGGCCTCTTCCCGGAGAGGATTCCTCCGCTAATTTATGTACCAAAATAATTGCAGCGCTACGGAGAGAGAGAGAGAGAAAGGGAGAAAGATCGTTATAAAGCTGCCCTTAAAAAGTCCGTCTCTTTGGCGAGATCTTTGCTTTATCCGGGGCTCGGCTGCACTCTCTCTCTCTCCCTCTCTCTGCGCGCATCTTCCAGCCGCATCGAGAGAGTTCTTTTATTTCGCCCAGCCACTTAAATCACACGAACAAGGCCGCAGCTTGACCACACGCTAAATTAGTTTATATGTGTGCGTGTGTGTGTGTGTGTGTGCACCTCATAACGACTCCGCGGACCAATTAAGCTGTATGGCCGGTGCAGCAGCTCTCGTATATACGAACGGAGATTAAAGTTAAATAAACGGATTGCACAAGCCGAGCCATCGACGCGTAATCGACTGACTGCGCACACTCGAGATTGCAAGCCTGTATATACATATATTTGCGAAGAAGCAGCTCTTACAGCTTGCACGCTAAAATATATTCCGTCGTCTCCCTGCAGATATGTAGAGCTAAATCATTTCCTTTCGATCTATATATATAAGTCCTAGTATTAAAGAGAAAGGTTGTCAGGTTGTTCTTGTAATACGAGAGTCGGGTTTTTTTCTTGTGATTTTTCAGGCTCGAGATTGGGCAGCCCTCGCGCATCGGCGATACGAGCGAGTCGCAAGAGAGCACTGAGCAGTTCGCCTTATTCGGACCGCTTGGACATCGACAGCATGATTCGCTTCAGTCCCAATAGCCTTGCCTCCATCGTCAACGGCTCCAGAAGCAGTAGCGCCAGTGGCAGCTACGGACATCTCTCCGCAGGTCGGTACATCTTACACTCGATTAATCCAGAGCTCGCCAAACACTCCATTCATGTCATATACATTTCATATACGTCTCGCACATCTCATTGTATACGTAATAAATAGCGAATACAATTCAGAAGCGTATGTTTGTAAAGACTAGGTGATTTTGTTTACGCATCGGAAAAGCGCACGGCATCAGCAGTAGGCTAAAGTTTCGCCGCAGCGGCGCGGAAGACCTCGACATACCTACTCGTCCGCGCCGAGGGTGGCTAAGCAGACAATTCGCAGTCTAGCTCATTAGGAAAGCCGAGGAGTCGGCCAATCGGAGGAGGCCCCGCAGCCTATCGATAAACTCGATTAATCGATGAATTCCGATGCCCGCCGCGTAAACCTCTAACTGAATCACTTATCGCGTTACTTTCGACGCGCGCGCTCTATACTTTGCTTCATTGCTATTCCGAGCACTGTGCCATCCACGCCGCTCACAGGCGAAACTCTTCTGTCTTCGCGTGTATACAATTGAAGGAATCTCTTTAAAACACAGCGCTATAAATATTATTACAGCGATTTTTACCATTATCACAAGAACTCGTTGTAGGACGATTGAACAAGTATATCACCTGTAGTTAAAGCATGCTTTCAAATGTATTTAAATGATTAGAAAAATGTTCGATTGAATGTATAAATTATGACGGTACACTTAAGGAGCACGTAAACCGGTGCAATTACTCTTTGTATCATCGTATTTACTATAACTTTAGGTTATATTCATTGCAGTATGTTATCAGGTACTAGTTTAAGTGATATTTCACATTGAAATGAATGAATAATAACTGTAATTTTGTGAAATTGAAATACCGTTTTAATAAAAACTCTAAAAAGCTGCCTTTTATGGGAGTCTGGGCAACGCGATTTCCTTTTATACGCTCGGCGGACTTTTCTAATGCAGAGATCAGCGAACTAGGTACGCCACCTAACGGCGATATTTGCATTGTTACACTGACTAAAAAGCTAGTTTAGAAAAAAAAGTAGAATGTTCACATACTTATTAAGATACACAGAGTAAGTTTGCATATTTTTTAGTGAAAATTTGGTTCACAACTAAAACAAATAAAAATTCCGCGTAGGTATTCATAAGTAACCATTAGGATTCGTAGCGCCTAGATAGATGGCGCGATGTACTTAAACTAAAATGGTCGCATCAACGCATAAAGCTTTCTTGGTCTGCAAATACAAGTGTTGGGTTAAAAAATAAAGAACTGGCCTGAATATGATTTTTCATTTGGTTAAAATTCGAAATTGTTGGGAAAAAAAATAACTTAAATCAATCTCAAAGGGTGAATGTAATCCGAAAAGAAAATACTGGATTATATTTACATCCGTAAAAAGAATCCTATCGACTATACACTCAATCACATAGCACAATTATTTCTATTCTTTGAACAATTTCCAGGCTAGTTATCTATTTTGAATTTTGTAAAACAACATTTGTATGTGCACATTTACGCGCCTTCGCGAATTCTATCCAAAGAAAGCTACTCGTATCGTATTGCTGTGAGGGAATTTTAATTCGGCTACAGTACGCCATCTAGCGCTATACTCCTGCACCGTAAGTATCCGCATCGAATTCGCAAGCGAATAAGTGAAATTTCGGAAGTATTCAGATTTACCAGAGATCAGCAAAGTCCGAAAGACTCAAGGATCAAACTGACGGAGGACGAAACAGTTGGCGAGGCTTAGAAGTGGCGAGTTCGGTGTTTCGGAGAAGTGATTGATAAACACCGTCGGCTACAAGCGCCTCGCGAAACGTCATTTTTATTCACGTAATAGCAGTCATAAAATTCGTGTGTCTTCGGCTCGCGACGGGTATAGGGTCGAGAGAGGCGACGACGAGACGAGCCGAGCCACCGGGCGGACTCTGGACTTGCTCGTTTTTTTCCTCTCTCTCTCTCTCTCTCTCTCTCTCTCTCTCTCAACATGTAGATGCTTGGCTGGCCGCTTGCTCGCGCGCGCCAGCTCGGACATATGGGCTGATTCATTGAAATGATTTAGCACGCTCGTCTGGGATGAGCCGTGAGCAATAAATAGTCTACGTAGACGGGGGCGCGCGAGCGCACGCGAGTCGAGGCATATAGCGAAGGAAGAAGAGGCAGGCAAGCCAGAGAGAAAGAGAGAGAGACTAGGGAGGAGCAAAAGCGTATCAGTATGCAGGCGGCTCGCGAGTGCCGGAAGTGCGATGATGCGCGCCTCGACTGCCAAACCGAGAGAGCGAGCGTAGCACGCCGTTCCCTCGCGCGCCGCCCAAAAACTCGCACGATCGCGCCTCTCCGCGCTGAATGCCAAGCAACCTTGTATACCGCAGCGATCTCTGCCTCGGGCACATCCGCGAGTCGCGACACCTATATACTCGCCTGCGCCTAGAATCGACCCGATGCTCATCGATATATATATATATATATATATGTGTGTGTGGGGATCGCTAACTTTGGGAAACGATTTGTGTTTCAGCGATGAGCCCGGCCCTGGGCATGCACCCGGCCATGGCGCCCCACCTGCAGCAGCTCCAGGCCCACCTGATGGCGGCGGCCCTCCTACCCCACGGTCACCCCCTCCAGCCTCCCCCGCCTCCCCCGACCCAGAGCCAGTCCCAGCAGTCGAGCGTCCAGCATCCCCAGCATCCCCATGCCCACGCGCACACCCACCCCCACGCCCATCCCCATTCCCACTCCCATTCCCATTCGCACTCCCACGCGCACGTACACGCGCACGGACTGGTGGCGGGCCACACGCAGCTCTACCCCGTATCGCCCCACGCCGCCGCCCACATGGCCCACGGGGCTCTTCCACCCAAGACTGAGGTAAGTGGTTTTTTTTCTTTTTTTTTTTTTGTATTTTCTGATGCGGTACTCGCACGCGTATGCGTTAGCTGGAGCTTTCCCGAATCGATGCCAGGAGCAAGTGGTGGCCATCGTGATGCCGGCCAATCGAGCACGTCGCGCGCGCCAACCGGTGCAGCTCGCCGCGGAGTTGAGCAGCGGATTGGGTTACCCCTGCACATAAGCGTATAGCCGCGTAGCGCGAGCTCCTCGGGTTACAAGCTATCTCGCGCGCACATTATTTCGCCCGAGTCTTGCAGTCGTCTTTCACCTTTTCTCTCTCTCTCTCTCTCTCTCTCGCTCCCTTGGGTCCTTGCATACCCTCTCCCTTCCTTCTTCCTTCTTCCTTCTCCTTTCTCCTTTCTTCTTTATTCTGCCCCCTCGAATTCTTCTTCCTCTCTTTTATTTTTCATTGTCTCTTATTCCTTGCGACTTTTTATTCTTCTTCATCTTCTTCTTCTTCTTCTTCTTATTCTTGTTCGCCGCTTTATCTTTGTTCGCGTGATTTATTAGCGTCTAAGCGCTTCGCGCGAGTTACTCTTTCAGTCCTAGCCTATACCAACTCTTGCACCTATTATATATGCCGATATAACTTTGGACATTTATATATCGGCTAAATCAAATATTTAAATCTAGAATGAACAGACTTTGTTATTTAAACTATAGCCAAGAGAAGATATTTTCATTTATACCTGCAATGCAAGTGTACAGAGCCACCTGTTGTATGGCTTATATGGAATGACGCAACAAGGTAGTCAAGTGAGCAATTCGGTAATGCATAACGAGCAGACGATGCAACACCACAGACTCTTGTCCATTATAGTATATCTTGGTCAACATTCAAGTTCATCGTTTTTACTTTCCTCGGCTTTCTCTTGCGCGATCATTCATTACCGCATTTACGTGCGACTAGGTTTCTTCATTTATGAGAATCCCTTTACATCATTAGTCAAATGATCAATAATAAAACACTTTTGTCATCGAGCCTACTGTGATATATTACGTAGCTCGTTGTCTGCCAAAAGAAAACGATCGTAAAACAATCGCCGAAACGTCGTCGCCGAACATCGGCGAAAGAAACATTGACTCAAGACAACCACATTTGATATTTATTTGAAAAACCGATCAAAACATTTTCGAAACGTTGCGATGTCTTACTAAGAAATTTACTCATCGATTGATCGAGACCAACCACATCGTTAGTACACGACACGTCCATAATACGATATAATACGCCGCTATGACGAATAGAATAGATAGCTTATACGACGTCGCTATATAGACAAAGGGTTAGGCGTTGAACACAGTCAGGAAATGTGCGCGCGGCAGTAAAAATAATCGCGCGACTTGAACGTTACAGCAGACGACGGAATCGTGCAGAAAAGCGTCGGACGTATCGAACAGATCAATCACGGCCGAGGCGGACACGTCGTCGAGGCGAGGCTCGACCAAGGTAAAACGGGAACCCGCCACGACGACCACGGCTACGAGCACGATGCCAACGAGTCATCCCCAGGGTCTCAGTCCGAGCGAGGATCTGCGCGACGAACCCGGTGACTTCATCGAGACCAATTGCCACTGGAAGGACTGCGGTCTCGAGTTTCCCACACAGGTAACGAAAAACAATACGGTTTGCACGCTTCGTAATAATAACCCAATGTAATAGACCCAGTCGTAATAAAGTGTTTTGAATTTCCTTCAGGACGATCTCGTGAAGCACATCAACAACGACCACATTCATGCGAACAAGAAGAGTTTCGTCTGCGGCTGGGAGCAGTGCTCGAGGGAGGAAAAGCCATTTAAAGCACAGTACATGCTCGTTGTACACATGCGAAGGCATACAGGCGAGAAGCCCCACAAATGCACGGTAAGACAAGGCGATAACGCGCCTCCCTATTTTTCTAAGCCATTCAATACTTGTGTATGCAGAGAAACGTTCGATCTATTAAATTGTGTCGTTTTAATGCTTTCTGAACTGGAAACTAAAAAAAAATCCTTAGATCGACATCGTAGCCATCGGTAAGAGCAGAAAGAATCGTATATAATAATCGCAGTTATCGATGTTGTGTACAATGTTCTCACTTATTAGCTTTAATGCATCGCTGTCCTTTGTACTCGAATGCGTCTTTGATCGTTATTTCCTGCACGATTATGGCTACTTACACAACACCGGTCATTCATGATGTTCATAATCGATCGTTTCTGCTTCAGTTCGAGGGCTGCTTCAAGGCGTATTCAAGACTGGAAAACTTGAAGACACATCTGAGATCGCACACGGGAGAAAAGCCGTACACCTGCGAGTATCCTGGCTGCAGCAAAGCTTTCAGTAACGCCAGCGATCGAGCGAAACACCAAAACCGAACTCATTCCAACGAGGTAAGAATAATCGACGACGATAAATCAATCGCTGCACACATTAGAAAACACGAAGATGCTCACACCGAACGCCGTCTGTTCACAGAAACCGTACGTCTGCAAAGCGCCGGGCTGCACGAAGAGGTACACCGATCCGTCCTCGCTGCGCAAACACGTCAAGACCGTGCACGGGGCCGAGTTCTACGCGAACAAGAAGCACAAGGGCGGCACCGGCAGCGGCGGCAGCGGCGGTGGACACGGTGCCGACGGGGGTGGCAGCGACGAGGCCGGAGCAGGCGGCCACAGCAGCCCCAGCCGCAGCGAGGACATGCACCCGAAGACGCCGAGTCTGTCGAGTCCGAGCGTCAAGTCGGAGAGCGAGGCCAACAGCCCGCCGAGCATGATGAACCAGCAGGGCAGCCCGTTGCACGCGGCCAGCTGCAGCGAGGACGCGCCGATGGGCGTGGGCAACGTCGCGGCCGACGGTATCGTACTGCCGGACGAGGTCTGGACCGAGGAGCCCGACGATCTCGACATCGCCGACCTGCCCGTTCCCATTCGTGCCATGGTAAGTTTCCCTTCTTCCTACCCAACTATTTGGCTCTCGATTCCCCGAACTATATCCATCTAACGCTCGGTAACGCTCGGCGTACAGGTTGGTGGATTGGACTCGCACCAGCAGATTGGCATCGCGTCGAGGAATCGCTTGAAGAACAGACTGGGAGCAAAGGCGGGCTCGAATCTGTCGGCCCTCGGCGGCGTCAACATGCGCATCGGTCGCAGCCTCGGCGGCCAGCAGGGCAACATCGGCGACCTCAACAGACGCATCACCGATCTCAAGATGGAGGGTGGGGCGACGCCGAATCGACAGACCAGCCTCTCGGATCTCCAGCTGAGGCTGCAGCCCTTGAGCGAGCCGAGGCGCGACAGCAACAGCACCGTCAGCACCTACTACGGCAGCATGAAGTCGACGGACTTTGGCAGCAGTCGGCGAAGTAGCCAAGCCAGCGGGGTCAGTGCCATAAGAATCGGGCCGATCGGTCCAGGTAGTTTTTACGATCCCATCAGTCCCGGGACCTCGAGGAGAAGCAGTCAGATGAGCACTGCGTCCGCGAGGATGAACCTCACCGGACAGCTCCAGGGTCCTTACTCGGCGAGTAATCTCGTCGTCCAGACGCAAAATATGTCATTGCAAGTGAGTATACGAGTTGCAATACAACCAATACAAACGCATATGCCGGTGTTAATCGGCCAGGATGATCAATGAATTTTCCAATCTTTCAGAGCGGCCATGCGATCGCGAACGAATGGTCTCTGCCGAGTCACTGTTCCCAAGCCGCAGCCGGTGATCGTCGAATGTCCGAGCCCGCTCAGGGTCATCAGAGTCAGCGAGTATCGCCACCGATGCCGCCCAGGCCTCGATCGGCTCAACTACCCGAAATCCATCCCAATCAAGAAGTGGTCCTCGACGAAGTCGGCGAGGGTGAGATGGTCGAGAACAAGCTCGTCATTCCGGACGAGATGATGCAGTACCTGAACCAGGTTCAAGCGGTCGGCACGCAGATGAACTATCGGGGCAGTCCCCTGCCGAATTGCCGATCGCCCATTTGCACGAATCCTCAGCATTGCGCCCAGAGATCTCAGCCCCAGTGCAGCTACAATGCCCAACACCAGCCGCAATGCTACAACGCGAACAATCACGCCAATAGTCCGCAGGCACAGGCTTGTCCGGACTACGCATCCGTCGGATCGCCCTACGCTCCCTGTCCCAACTCGCACATGAGCCAAACATCCGGCTACTGTCCACCATCGAACTACGTGCCGCAATCCTGCTCGTCCCAGGTGCCAAGCCCAGGCCAAGTGATGTCCCCCAGCGGATCGCACTACGCGTCCAGCCACGTGAGCGACCAGCCAATGACGTCGCCGGCAGCAGGAGCCCTGGCACCGCCGCAGGGCATGCCGAATCCTCATCAGAATACCGCCCAGCTGAGCCGAAACTGCGTTCAGAACGGCGATCACGGTGCTTATTACACCGGCTACGGGTGTCAGGCTCAGATGAACAACGGCTGTACGATGCAGCAAGCGGCGGGACATCAGGTGGCGCAGCCCTGTTCGCCGATGCACGGCAACGCCAATCAGACCTGCAACGCCGGACACGCGTCGAGAGCGTCGAGCAACATTTGCCAGCCCATGTCTCCTCACTGCCAGCAGCAAACGGCGCAGTCCAACGGCCATCGGCCAATGTCGGGCGGCATGATGCACAGCCAGTGCGGCGTGCAGATGAATTCCGAGCAATGCTCGATGGCCATGCACGCCAATGCCGGAGTCGATCATCGAAGAATGCCGAACGCGACCAAGTCGAACGTCATGTCACCGGTCATGAGTCCAGTTATGGCCGACCAATGTCCGAGATCCGTTGCGTCGCTGTGCTCGCAGCCCAGTCCGGCGAGTCAAAAGGCCCCGGGTTCGGTCAATCCAGCGGATATGCAAGTCCCGAGTCCGTGCTCCCAAATGTCGACTGGAAGCTGCGTTCATCCAAGTTCCATGGCCAGTCATCGTCCGGCTTTCCCGCAGAATATGTTACCGAAAGAGATGCCGAAAAGCTGCTCGCAAAATAGCTGCCATTCTCAGTACTGCTGTCACGTGCAGCAGCAACAGCATCAGCAGCAACAACAACAGCAGCAGCAGCAGCAACAGCAGCAGCAGCAGCAGCAGCAGCAACAACAACAAGAGCAACAGAATGTACAGGATCAGCTGCACCGCTTCAATGTCTGCGGCAACGAATGCCAGTGGACCTACAACTCCGAGCAGTGTTGCATGGCTGGGTTCGCTCATCACGGACACGGGGGTGCAGGCAATACGCCCGAGATTCAATGCCGTGACATCAGTCAATCGCAGCAAGGCTCGCCTGTTAAACCCCCGCAAGGTATGCGCCAAGACTCCTACCGCAGAACGCTCGAGTATGTGCAGCAGTGCAGAAATTGGTCGGGGAACGGCAGTTTGCACGCCCCGGAAACCAGTGTGACCAGCTCGACTCATCCGATGTCGTTGCCGCAGCCGTCGCCCGCGAGCGCCAACATGATCGTCAACGACATGACTTCGTCGTTGAGTTTGCTGCCGGAAGAGAACAGATATCTCCAAATGATCCAGTGATCTCACGCCTCGATTTTTCTATTATACAAATGTTTCGACACGCATTAATCACGCGGTCCCAGGATTCTATAGGACCCTAGCCTTACTTGTCCATGGGGAAGCTAAGGATAAACGCAAATACAGTTTTAACAATGTATATTGCGGATTGTACAGGTGAAGAAATAACGGTATATCACTTTCGCGGGACGTTATTTGCAAATGATACTCCTGTAAGGGTAATTAATATGTTTGCTGAGGTTTCTACATTTTGATGATTCTTTTAGAATCGGCCAGTGATGATATTTTTACATGACATTACGATTCCAGTGATAAGTTACTCTACGCAGCCTCGGTTTAAATTTCGCTACTTTATGAACTATTAAACTCGGGTGTTAAAAACTCTTTAGTTGTAAACGGAAAGTTTGATTGAAAATGCATCAAAATAATTTCATCTCATTTGTGTAAGTAGTCAGTTAAGGTGCAAAAAATCGCTTCTCCGTTGACAAAGATTTCGGAGAAGTCTGTTAAATTAATTGTTCGCGGGGAGTAAATAAACAATGATTATCTTCTATTTGGATGACTTTCAACAATGCGACGACACAAACTGTGATATGACTGAAAAATCGATGGCGACGCGACGCAGGACAAGTTAGCGACGCATGAATAAATGAAGATACAGAGGTTTCTTCGTCAAGGCCAATATTAGTTTTTTAAGAATTTGTAGATAGAAATGTTACGTAGAACAAGTAAGTCGTGTAGTAAAACTTTTTTATATCTACGTTTAGGTATACCTTCGTAAGACGGAAACACGAAAATCGAGACTCTGTTGAACGTTGAAAGAATGCCTAGAGACTTAACTTTAATCTACCTGTTTTTGTTATGAAAGTGTATGTTTTGTACGAATTTTATTATATTTAGGTGTAATTAATGCTCGTGAGAGTCGACAGTATGTTTGTGAATACTATAAATACGACTGAATATTGTAATTGTAGTTGTAAAGCGCGTAAACGCGCTTGTGAACTATTTTAAGATGAATAAAGTGTGCCTTATAAGCGGTTCGAAAATTTACTACCAAGAGATTGTTAACTATTTAATGAGCAAATAAAAATTAAGCGGAATCATACAAACGATTACCTACTTTTATTCCACTTACTAAGTACTTACTTCCCCAACTATTTCCCTACATTCCCTAACTATTTATGCAGTTGCATTTATAACAGATAAAGGAATGCAAACTGTTTATTCTTTATTTTACCAGACCAGTTTTTTCTTTATTTCAGAGTTACGACGTCAATAATTGTTTTAAATATTCTTTCATTGAATTTTTATTAAAATAGTAATATTTGTACAAAATACAACATTCAAGATAAAATTTTATACAATATTTTGTCTCCTAATATTGACTAGCTTATATCTTTGGAAACAATTCTAGTTCCATTATTCAATACAGAAATGATAAAAAAAATTAATGAAAAATATCTTTTTAATTCCAAATTATTTATATATAGTAAAGCATAAAAAAAAAGAACAATATCAATTAAGTGTTACATTTCACATTTGCTTTTATTGATTCAATTATCAATGTTTGACCTTTCAGAACAGTTCTGTAGCCTCTGAAGAATGTCCGCAACTGCAAATCACTTAATAAAAACGAATGGTTTTAGTTGAAAATTATGCTTTACATCAAACCATGTTACCAACAAGTCTTAGCCACTTTTCATGCCAATTATCTTGTTAACTTATCAGGAATAAGTTGAATCGATGTTAATTTTAGAAGAAGGTAATAATCTATGTATGGCTACCGCCAGGAGATTCATTTACATCACGACTGTCACTGGTCTGCGCTGAAGTTTCGCCGTCGCTCACTTCGGTCCGCAATCGAAAAGCGGGCAAAACGTCCGGCATTGGCGGCGCCGCTGGCGACGTTCCATAAGTCTCGTGCAATTCTTCTAGCCTAGAGTTCAGTACGGTGCCACGTCGATTAGTGTCGTTCACTTTCTTTACCAGCCACTCGGCTTGTTCCTCTAAGCTTCTCAGTCTTGCCGCTCGAGCGTCAAGAACTTGGTTGGATGGAAAATCACTCGGTCGCGTTTCTACATCTGTTCTCTTTTCGACAGCTTTCGATTCGGTTTCCACTTTCGACGCAACCGCTACGTCTGGACCGATTGATGCTGCTTTTTCATTGTCTTCGCTCAAAGATTCCTCTATTGTTTCAAGACTAGTTGAAGATTCTATGGATATATCGTCTACTTCGAGAACTGATGCAGATGTTTTTACCGAGTTCTTTTTTTCTTCTTCCCCGGCAATAGACGAACTCGGTGTGCTTCTGTTAAACTCTGCCAAGTCTTGTGAGAAGCTATTCTTTTCGAGACATGCATTCTTCTCTTCGGTATTTGAGCATGTGCCTGGAGTAACTTCTGATGAGCTTTCCGAGATTTTGTTCGACGGGCCTACTATAAGGGGATTACTGAACTGCACGTTTTTAACTGGTAGCACTTGATTAGGAAATGGACCTATAGAGAATATGGAAATCGGTGAAAATATCGAGGCGCTGATCGTTTTCTCGATATTTTCGCTGTCTTTCTGATCTGATTCATTTGTAGCTCCAATACTGGTTTCTGCGATTCTTTCATCCTTACTATGTTCCTGCTGTACTTCTTTGTCATACGCTGCCTCATCAAGTCTTAAATCAGCTTTGGTATTCTCATTATCATAACTGGACGTACTCTCGAAATACTTGGATTCATTCTTGTCAATGAGATCTTGTATCACATTAGTGAGAGCCTTGTCAAGCGGATCTAGGTTCTCCCCGTCGGAACTTTGTGGATTCTAGAATAAGGTTTGAAATTTTAATATATCTAACTTATGAAACTGAAAATATTGAACGTGCGCAGCGAACGTGATTTAACTTACATTGGCCTCCGAAGCGATTGGCAAAACCTCCTCTTCTATGATTTCCGAATTTTCCAATTCAGCCTCAGTTTCCGGCGTTGGGGTCCGCTGGCCCGATGTCGACGACGATGCAGTTTTTGGTTCCGAAAATTCCGTATCGGTTGGCTGTTCCGATTCAGTATCCGGTGTTATTGCCCTCGAACCGTCCTGAAAAATAACAATTTTCGTCACTGCACGGTTCATTAGCAAAAGTCGCATGATAAAATGCACAGTAGTTAAGGTTTACTTTTTTCACACGTCTACGAGAATTAATGGGTCGAATCCTTTTTCCTACGTCAGTCCCATCTTCGTCCTCGTCAGTCTCTTCATCTCTTTCGTCACTAAATCCACTCTCTCCGCTAAAAATGTACACCATTATTTATTATCGCGCTTAATCGCAAACTACATATATGCCTATCTTTGAATCAATATAAGAATTACCTATTGTTAAATGAATCCTGTGCGGCCAAAGCTTTCCTAGCAGCAAATTCCCTACGAAGACTCCTCCACTCGATTTCTGTTTTGGTATTCTTTTGTCGGGCCGATTCCCACGTCTCTCGGCAGTATTCCAATTCCTTTTTCAGTTCCTGCAGCATTTTTCTCTTCTGCTGCAGCTCGTATCGCAGGATCTTCTCGTGTGTATGGAGCTGCTGGTGTTGGGCTTGCATACGACCGACGATATTCCACGTTTTGCTCAATTCGTCGGATACCGTAGAAAGCCTCTTTTCCTAGTGAAATTGTGTCAAAAATGTCAATGATCTACTATACTATTATTCCAACTAAATAAAGTTCTGGTACAATTAGTTTGATGCGCGTGAATTTCATAAACAGAAATGTAAATTAGCCGTTTAGCCGCAGTAAGATTATATACAATATTTGAATTTAAAGCTGTAAGTATAAGAGATGCAGTATTATTATGTATGAAGTAATTACCTGCTCGGATAATTTGCTTTCGAGATGCGTGTTAAGCTGCTTCATGCGATTCATTTCCTTTTCGAGGGACTTCTTCTCGAGGATGAGCTCCTTAAGACGGATGTAAGTCTTACTGACGGATATGACCAGCTGGGGTCCGGTTGGCGTGTCAACGGACTTGTAACAGCTGTCCGGTGCGGACTCTGCGGACGAGGGAGGCGGAGCTGCGCCCGAACTTCCCGCTGCATGGCAACTTAATAATTCCAGCAGAACTCGCCATACCTACGGGGTTTCAGTTTTACAGTTAGAATACCTATATTCGATAAGTACTCGTCAAAAATTACGGAATAATCAAAATTTTTCTTTCCGTATCGAACCTTTGGCAAATTGTGGGCTATATTTTCTTCTTGCAAGTCGTCCTCTTCCCTCTTTCCCTCGTTCTCGCGAGTTCGTCCGTCGACTTGTTCGATAATGTCGAGTAATAATTTTGGAAGGGCTGCAGCCTCGGTCCCGTTTTCCTTCGCCATATCGCTAATCAAGTCATGGTTTTCCTAAATACAGAAAATGTACATGTAGCTCATATTACGAAGGAAAGATTTCATAGCGTGTGTGTGTGTGAATGTTTTTAATCGTCAAGTCCATTATATAGGTAGATGATCGACAAGAGTACGTGAGAAAATAATAGAGCTGTCACCGATCAAAATGACGTATCTAGAGCAGTTAGTAAATACAAGCTGTCGTGTATTATATTGGGAGCGCGCGCAATTGGCATATAGGATATATTACGGGTGGATGCTAACCTGCAACAGTTGAGTCAAACGGTCGAGGTCCATTTCGGCGGACGAGGCACTGAGAAGCATCTGGGTGAAGAGGCTGTTGATGACCGACATCTGGTTTTGCAGATCCCGACAGTCGGCCTTGGCCAGGCCGAGCTGCGACTCGAGATTCAAGATCTCAGCGTCTTGGACATCCATCTATAGAGTGCATAACATTACATGCTATTTAAAACATCCCTACCCAATAACAAGTTTTCCCTTCGATCGCACGAGTTTTATAAGTCTTTGAAGAATGTGTTTTTAATGAATGCTTCATGTACCAACATCTTATTTACAAAGGCATTGCCAATCGTTAAGATGGAAAGACTCACAGTATTAATAATAGACGTATTATCTATTATAGTAATTTATTGCAATGATATGAAAAATAAATAGTAATATTCTCTTACTATACCGGTAAATATACATAAAAATCATAAGTGTTATCTACACGGAGTTTTAGTTGTACGACCGTCGACTTTCATAGATATCTTTTTTAATTTGAAATAGATGTTACTTTTCAATTAAGTTATAAATCCAGAAAATAAGCTTTAGAACGGATTATATTTTGTTTCAAGAACAAACCGTACAATACCAATACATTAATTATCTTACTTTCACGTCTACCCCATTATAAACAAGACACATTTAAGTAGTACCTTATCCTCAGTTTTCCGCAAATCCTCTTCGAAGCTCTGCTTATCCTTCCGCGAGCTGTCGAGCTTGTGCTTGAGCTCGTGGATCTCCTTGAAGCAGTGATCCTTGAGCTCGGCCAAGATCCTCGAGCGCTCGTCGCAGAGATTGCGGGACCTCGCGATGTCGACGATTTGCCGGTCGGCCTCTTCCCTGATCTCGTCGATTTCGTCGAGGAAACACCGATCGCCCAGGCGCACCAATATCTGCGCCAGTCTGTCCTTCAGTACGTTCACCTGCTGCTTGCGGTAGCGCAGAGTCTTGCGCGTCTCCTCGGCCAGTCGCTTCAGTGAATTGATGCGCAACCGATGCTCCTCCGGATCGTTCTCCAATTGGAAGCGCAGATCGTCGGTGCGCTCGAGCTGTAGCCAAAGGTCGCTCGTCACTTCGTCCGATATCTGGAAGGACACTTTCACGCGTTATCGAGCTAATTTCCACGAGGGCAATAGGAAAGAAAGCCTGGTCCCTTTACCTTCAATAGATCGGAGAGTCTGAGAGCTTCCACGCGATCGGAACATTGTTTCTCAGTCTCGTTTGTCGCGCCGTCCTCGTCGTCGTCAGTCTTTGCTTCGGCGTGGGATTCGGCCAGCTGAGCCTCCTTCAGATGATCGAGAAGCTCGGCCGTGTCCGAGTGAGCGGCCTTCTCGGCCTCGAGCTCCCGCCTCAGCCGATCCATTTCCGAGGAAATCGCAGCCAGTGCTCGCTGTCGGGCCTCGCGCTTCAGCATCAGTTCCCTCTTGAATTCTTCGTTCGCCGATGAAGCTACGGCGCTCGCGTTCGTCTCCGAATCCTTCGAGTCGGTCAATTTCCCCACCTCCGCGTCTGCGCTCGAGGCTGAAAGAAGTTTAAACGTCGTTCGAGTATCGGGGAAGATGAAATAAAATGGTGAGAGTATAGGAGAGCAGCCGGGTGATAGTTACCGGACTGGTGATGGGATTGAATGGCGAGTTCGAGGGCGCGAATCTGCTGCGTGGCCTCGTCGAGGGCCAGCAGCTGCTTCCGCCTCTCCTCGTCCTGTTCGGCTAGTCTCGTCCTCAGCGACGAAATTTCCTCGGCCTCTGCTGCTTTCTCACCTTGGAATGTCTCCAGCTCGGCGAGCAGCCTGGCGCTCTCGAGCTCCGTTCTCTTCAGCTTCTCCGAGACCTGCTCTAGTCTTGACTCCTTTTCCTGGCACTCCCTTCGCGAATCCTACAAGTTTTTTTTCTATATTTATTTCACTTTTCATCCTTGGTTTTATGTCGACGTTTTTTTCACTGTTTTTACGATATTCTATACGTGCATTTTAAAGAAAATGTCTTTTTGAGAATTTGGTCGGCAACGTAAATTATAGTCTTAGCTTTCCTTTTTCTTTCATTCTCATTTAACAATGTTTTCATTCTAAAATACGCAAATCGCTTCCTCTCACTTGTACAATATGATACTTTCAAAATAATATTGATCTCTGTTAAACTCCGTTAAATTTGAATGATTTTATGTGTTCAAATTAAACCGTATTCGCTTAGTTTACAGAATATTTATAAGAATTCTATTATTAAAGATTTTCTGGCCAGCTTATATTTTTCACAATAAAAAACTACCGCTTCGTCGAAGCAATAGTATTTAAATGTTGATTCATAATTGCAGCTTAAAAAAAAACATGAAATAAAGATATAAAATAAAATTTAAAAAATTATACTTGTAATAATTACCTCAAAGTCTTGTGTTAGTCGCTCAATCACCAGTCTTTGTTCCTCCAAATCACTCATCAATCTATCATTCTTCGTTTGTGATTCCAACTTGAAAGCATTCAAGTCTTCAAACTCTCTTTTAAGATTATGTTCGATTTTATGCTTCTCTATATTTTTGTCGTCCACCTCGTCTCGAGATTCTTCAAAACTCGAAAGTCTTTTCGGTCCTCTTAACCTTTTGCTCGTCGATTTAACAGCGGCGCTTTGTTTCCCAAAATTTATTCGACTTTTGCCTGATAACAAAAAGAAAATCTTATTCTTGATAACAATAAATTTAAACATTCGTTAAAGCTACGCAATAATTATGAACTTAAATTTTTATTATTATTTTAATCAATCAAATATATAGCAGAACCTTTTTTAAAAAAAAAGACAAGAAGAAGAAGAAGAAGAATAAGATGATGAAGAGGAAGAAAATGAAAAAAGATAAAGCACGTGACGATGATAAAGTATTAAAAGAAAAATAAACAGAAGCAGAAGGAGTAGAGGAGGAGGAGGAGAAGAAGGAGTTAAAGAAAGAAGATTACAATAATACAGGCTGTAATGTGATTGTTTGGTTAAAGGATATAGGGTTACGAATCTCTCTCTCTCACCCGTGCTCCTCGCATTATTGCTCTCTCGGCTCCTGCAGCTCGGGCAGCGCGTCTTGCTTTTCCCACCTTGCGGCCCATCGAGATTCGTCGAGTCCGCCGTGCGTCGCTGTGGCTTTCTGTACTGGTTGAAGAGCCAGTGAAGGTGACCGAGGGTGAGATTGTGGGCCGTGGCGAGCTGCTGATTAGCCGCTGCCAATTGCGATATCGTCCGCGACGATAGATCCATGTTGGTCTCGTCGTAGTTGTGCGCTCAATGGGGGCCCGGACGGCCAGCCTGCAACCCTCTCGTTTCTCCGACACCTGGAAACACGCCACGTCAATCGTTACCCAGGTCCTTCTCTTACGCCGAGATCGACGATTCACACCGGACACACTCGTTTCTGAACCTGGACAAGCGGTGCGCCCCAACGTGATCTTTTATGAAAAACGTCGACGATGAATACGAATCGATTGAATCGAGTCAAAGCGAGAGAGCGAGCCAGCTGAAACGATCTCGAACCTATAAGCTCATTACGACCGCAAGGTTGTTATTCGATCGTGCTTCGAGAGCAACGCCGAGATCCGAGTTAAAAAAGTGTGGCGCTAACCGCAACGAGGCGGTCGCACGCGGTGTATAAGCTGCGCAGCGATGAGGGGAAGAAAACAAAAATCGGTGGGTATGAGATATGCGAAGGTGCGAGGAAACGAGTGGTGTGAAAACACGAGGCACCTGTCGCTTACGCTTTTCCTTTTTTTTGGTCTATACGGATAACTCGACTCCTGGCTCGCGCAAACTTGACGCGCCGACGTACAGCGATACACTGACACGTACTACTGAACGGTGGTACGGCTCTGACTTTCGGCGGCGGCGACGGCGGCGGCAGCGGCGACTCATCCTGCCAAGAAAATTCGCTTTGTGCGCGGAGCCGCCGTCGCCGCCGACGCTAACTGCTGCACGTGACCCGTGAGCGTCCGGCATCTCTATCTCTCGCTACACCTTTAGCGAGAAATTAAACGGATAACGCAGGGGTGGGGGGATGTGGCTGTTTAAATTTTCACCTGTTGACGCGCGTATAAGCGAGAGAGGCGCTTATTTGTTGTAGAAGGTGCGCATGCCGATTTGTTCTGGATAGAATGATGGGAAACGATAAATGTTGGGCATTTCTTGGACGATGAAGCTTAAAAACTTATTCTGACGCGCGGGACAAGAGGGCATTTCCAATCTAGCCTGTTTTAACCTTGAAAGAGTTGAAACACAAATTATAAGCGAATATAAAAAGAAAATGATTTGAATGATGAAAAAGATGACCAGAAAGGTGAACCAGAGCGATTTGACAGTATAAAAAGAAGATGAAGAACCAGCAATTAAGGCGTCTATATAACGCACGATAGAATAATGAGTCAGATGTTTGGGTACATAAGAGTCGTGGAACAATAAAATTGGATCGAAGCCAAGGAAAAAGACGCGCAGTTCTACGATCGCGATGGCGAGTTTGGGAAATCGTTGACACGTTAAGGTATTTGTATATAAGGAACGACAAAAGGGAGTTTTCAAGTTTAAAAACGAAATAAATGCGCTTACAGCTTTTGATTTCGATCTCGTTGAGCTAGTGCCAACAATTTCCAACCTCTTGATACAAATATAAATTCATTTATCGCGAAGCGACATTATGAAGTTTTTATAGAAATCTATTGTTTTATTCTTATACTTTCTTTAAAACGAATCGTCACGTTTTAATTATAAAAGTGATTCACATTTAATATAGTTTTTTTCCCTGTAAACTTATACCTTCGTAGCTGGCTCCCCGATTCATTTCTTATAGTTTTATTTACCAGATTCGTCAGAATTTTATCGAGGCTTATTCGAAATCTTATTAGTCATACCGTTTTTAAAAAAACTTTAGAAGGTACTAGCAAGTCTAACAGATTCCTTCAATAGATACATATATGCAACAATTAAAATAATATAATATTTTCATTAGATTCATCATATAAAGATACAAGGTAAATAATAATTTAATTTAGGTAAATATTATAAATTACAAATTAAATAATGAATTTCAAATTCGAATAGAAGAAAAGTTGATATAGAGATGAAAATATTGAATTCAAGAACTCGAAATGAATTTACGAGATTTAACAATATAAAATATTCGAACCTAAGTCCTTTGTACAGCGTTAGCAGATTCGTTCGCGTGTACTGTAGAAGCGCAATTTGGTGCAGCGAGAAGTCGATTATCCAAGGCAGCCGGTTCGTTGCTCCAGGTGTGAGGACTTGGTAAACTACTGCTGCTGGTGCTTCCAACTCCCATTTCCTTCCTGAATCTCCTCCCTACGTATAGCTTGGCTTGATATCCTTTTGAAATTTTATTATCGCTAGGATTAAGCTTTCCTGTCCTACAACAACCAAAACTTGTCGATTAGATTGTTTCTATTTAGAATTGCCCTAACGAAGTATATTATACCACGAACGTCTATCTACCTTAATCTTTATATGCATATTATTTTGTTTCAAATACTCATTAGTTATCAATGATACACATTGCATCTGAATTCATAGTGTTGAATTGAATCTTCGACACCTTGTTTCTAATGTGTAAATAAAATGTCAAAACCAAACTTATTATATATATAGTTTTTTTTTCTTTGTAAAAGTGACTAAGCGCCAGACACGTTCAACAATACCTCTCGAGTCAATTATTTCTTGTAAAACATTGCGCCGGCTCGCGAAATTCGCATCGTCGAAAATAGTTCTAGGATTCATCGAACCTAGACAAAAGCAGCATCGCGATGTTTCCCTCTCTCTCTCTCTCTCTCTCTTCAATCTAGTTGTTGTACACACGCTCGTTTGGCTTACCAAGCAAACGCACATATCTTATTCTCACATCGCGTAGCGCCGTCGCGAATCACGAGACTCGCGACAGTCTCTAAGTACTTATAACGAGAAAAGACGAGGGAGTCGGGCAGGTGAGGAGGCTACGTAAGTCGTGGTGAATTTCAAGCGAGATCGCACATCGGCCGCTCGAGAGGAGGGTAAATAATTGGCCCACGAGAGAGAAGAAGCTGCTCGTGCACACGCGGCAAAGAAGCGGCTCGGCTCTTGCGCGCACATCCAACGAGGAACACAAAGTCTCGCGCCTCCCGAAATAGCCTAAGCCGGCGTATACGGACATACGTGAGAGAGAGGGAGACAGCAAGTTCGAAAGCTCTCGCGTTTGCCGCGTCGAAACAAAGAGCGGACAGGGAAAAGCGTTGCAGCCGATCGACGACCTCAAACCGAAGCAGCATCGGCAGCAGCAGCAGCAGCAGCAGCAGCTTACCAGTTGCCCTCCTCATTCCCTCCCTCTATCCGTCCTCGTTTGGCACACAGGCGGCCACTGCGATATTCCACACTGGTGCACCCGAGCCGTCGAGAGCTGCACGATGCGCTTGCGAGTCTCCGTCGAGCACCGCGTCCCTTTGTTCATCCGCCGAGTTTGGAGCGAAACCAACTCGAGGAGAGCTATGCTGGCTTCCGGACGAGAAGAAGATGACGACGACGACGACGACGAAGAGGAACACGCGCACGGCACGGCGGAGCTTAGATCCTGGCCACTTGGGTCCGCGCGGCCGCGTCTACTCGGTACCTGGCTGTGGATGCTGCGACACATGCGCTCGGCAGCGCAGTCGGCCGGCTAACTGATTAAGCCCTTGGCCGAGGGCCAATATTATACGCCGCGGTCGCTCGATCTCTCTCTCTCTCTCTCTCTCTCTCTCTCTCTCCTCTAGCGGTCCTCGTAAGCAGCCTCCGCACAGTTTTCCGTTCGTCGTCGCCTCGTGTCGCCACGTTACCCGCGCCTTCGCCACGCCAGACACTAAAAATAAAAGCCCCTCTCTCTCTATCTCGAGTAGCTCTCGCAGCTCGTATCTCGGATCGACCGCTCTTTTTCTCTCGCTCGACGACGACGACGACGCCAGCCGACCTCATCGGTCTTGGACTTGGACTCCACCCGCGTGCCCCTTTCCCCTTTACCTGCGCGGCTTTCTCTTCTTCTCCCTATATAGTCGCGTTTCCGACTCTGCTCTTAGCTACCCCTAATGAGGGATGCGTCCATGTGGATGACTCTGATTTGCGACTGTTCCCTACAACGAAGCTCGAACTCTTGGACCCATGTGGTGCTTTCGACATGCATATATTGAACTATTCGACGCCAACTCGATTGCGGAATCGGGCCAACTCTCTTCTAGCCGGAATGATTAAAGAAGTATCGAAGAAACGCTAAATATCTAACTAGACACGTCGAATTGGTAGTCAAGATCGACGATATTCATTAGATAAGATTGTATTTATTCATTTCCCTGGAATTAATCGCACCGATGTCAAGTTCTAATTATATTGATCGTAAAACATTGTGATTTTATTTATAGAAAAAAAAAATACGCAACGTAGGTATACGTATAGTAAAATGTAAAAGCTTGGGATCCGATTGAGACTAATTCCGCTTTGGATAATTGCCGCGGTGTTTGAGCAAAAAAGGTAACAAAAAAAAAAGTGATTGAACACTTTAGCGGAGAAGATGTACGCATAGATTAGATGGTATATAGATACAATTTTTGGACCGGTGCGAAGGTCGATTCGAAGCAAAGACGTAAATGCAGCATAAAGCAGAGAGCCGCTGAGAAAAGTATTTTTAGTCGGATTTCTTCGAACGATTCGTCGTTCGAAGCCAGAAGAGTTGAGCATCGGCTTTCCCGCCTGGGATTCGCGCCTCTATATAACGTGTACCTCGACACCGCCTCCCCTCCCCGCGTCTTTCTTCTCACCTCCCTTACATCCTACTTTTTGCCGCACACTCTGTACAAAACTATATTAACTGCGGTATACTACTATTTCTTATTATTTCGTACTTCAAAATCAAGTATTTCCTTAATTCAGATAATATTTCAACTGCCAATCTGTACATGGCAGCATTTCGAGAATAATTAATGATTAATAAAAGTGCGCTTTTCTTTATAGACCATATATATAATATTTCTTTGAAAAGTTCTGCGTCTTTTATTATTTTGCGCAATAGGAATTAAGACAGGATGAAAAAGCATTTATGACACTCCGTGTCAGAAGCTCGATTTATTGTACACGTGAAAAATAACGCATACGTTAAATCGAGCCTCTCGTATATTGTGTAGTAAAATACGGTTCGATACACGAGCGAGAAATAGATTTTACTCTCGTGTGACCTTTTCGTACTTAAACGTTCAGACGACGGTAGAATCACTTTATCTCACTAGTATCGAATTAACTATTAATGCAAGATTATAGAGATTCCAGTGAAACCAAGATCAAGCGAGATAAGATAATACATGTAATCTTTTATCCTTAAAAAGTCAGTATATGAGTCAGTGATGAAGTGACTCCCAGTAATCGATCACTTTTATTCTTTTACAAAAGAGGATTCCAACACTGGCATACTTAATACAAAACTTTACCGAAAAAAAAGGCCGATATGACAGTTCCCTATGCTTATATGTATGAAAGTATAAACAGACGAGTATATAGGACGACTCAATTTCCAATCGATTTTTGTTCAACTTTTCCATCATGTAATAGAATAAAATTAATTTTTAATAGAATGCATAACATTCTAGCCTCAGTTTAAATAATGACATATATAGGCTCTGTGTGTTTGACTTAAGCGCGTTATATCATCATTTTATGCAGCAAACATATTATAACATATATAGGAGATATGTAAAGAATAACTAGTTGACAAGATGGAAAAAGATCGGTGCGATGAGCTTGGACCCTATATAAAGCGTACGAGCGATAAATGGTACAAAGGCGCATTTCCTGCGCAATCTCGTCGATCTTAAACCTAATGTAGGCGCGAAGAAAGTGTTCGATAAGTCGAGTCGATGAGATCGGCGTGCGACGTCCCACTGGCAAATCGCATCGACTACGAGACCTAGATCTAGGAATAGTCCTCGCAGCTTGTTTTACGACTAGATGTACTTTTATGTGTACGTCGCACCGCAACCGCATCGATCTTTCATTCGGTTCGCTGCTTCGGACGTTTTTATATGCGTGCATCGCGAGAAACTAAAGCTTCCTCGGTCACATTGCTATTCTTTTTCTCCTCTGGCGCATGTTCTCTCTCGCGAATTGGATCTAATGCATTTTGATAGATTTTGGGATATTACCTTTCGAATGAACAACACGAGGTAGTTGAATAATCGGCTGCAAGAGAGGCAAATTCATACTCAATGTTTTAAATTGCTGCAATTAGCGGGGGAAAAACAAAACTGAATTTCTTAAACGGCTGGCATAAATAAATAAAATATGTATGATAATAGCGTTGGGGCTAAGCACTCAGGCAGGGTCCTTCTATCTCAATCCTTTGAAAAGAAATTTTGACAAATTTTCTGGCTCTGCAAAAATGGTGATTTTCGCCTGAAAAACAATGCCTACGTGCATTGCAAAAGATAACACATATATATACGTATATCGCAAGTGCAACAGCAAGTAATCATCTGTCGCGCGATGCCTGCCGAAGCGCAACTCAGTGTGCTCAGTGCATTTCAGGTTGCCTATATATATATATACCATACTGAACATAACACACCTCGGCACGTATGCCCGGTTGCTATACCGCAGTGCTGCCCCCTCTCGAAGCTCGAGTCAAGCTCCCGCACAGTGGTCGGGATAGTCGGGGGTTCCGCATACTCTCGAATGGGCTTGGCATTCGTCGAGTCGATCATATACCGACTGCCGCCGCACACCTTCGAACCGCATGCGTACAGCGGTTCGAACACCGGCGGGTAAATTGCACCACCAGCTGCCAATAGTGCGGGTACTGGGTGTCTTGCCGACTTGCCGAGCGAGAGAGAGAGAGAGAGAGAGCACTGGATGTAGCTAGTGCAAGCATCAGCCACGCTATGCTCGAGGCCTCGCGCGCCCACAGCGACGACACACGGCCGATTCGCGCGTTTCCACTACAACGACTAGACTATTGCTTGGCAATCTAGGAGAGTAGAGGAGGAGAGCAGCTACAGAGAGGCCGCAGTCCACTCGACACTCCGCTCTCCGCTCTCCAGTCTCCGAATCTCCAGCTAGCCGAGGTGCAGTGTGTGCGTGGGCAGTCAGCACTCAGCGTCGTCGTCGTCGTCTTCGTCGCGCTGCTCGCTGTCTGTGTGCACGGAAGAGAGAGAGAGAGACGGCAGGCAGACCCCAGTGTGCAGCTGCAGTGACAGGAGCCAAGAGAGCCATAGCGCGCTACTAGCAGCCAGGCCAGGCCGTAGAGGAGGAAGAGCCACTGGAAGGCTGCTGGCACTGGGTACAAGCTCTCTCGGCGCTCCGTGTGTCTCTCCCTCGCTGTCTGTCTGGTGTGCGCGAGAGTCGAGGAAGTGCACCGCCAGGAAGCGAAGCATCGCTCGACCCACGTCATCGTCGCACGAATGTGCCGCTCGGTCGGGAAGGAGCAGCAGCTGAGCAGCTCGTGCCCCAAGTGCACCGAAGGAGCCTTGGAGGCCACCAGGTGACGACCACCGCCGGACTAGCCCCGCGAGTTATATATAGTTCTCTCAGCCTCTCTCGGCACCTGCAGCTCAGCCCAATCAGCTACAAACACTCGGACGGAGTCAGCTCTAGCTCTCCTCCTCCTCCTGCTCCTGGCCTGCGACCCTTTGCCGTCGAGCAGCAGCAGCAGCAGCAGCAGTCGGTGTCGTCGTCTGCACCAGTCTCCATTCATCATCTCGCGGGTGCAACGTTGCTGGAACAGCGCGAGGTGAGAGTTCCACCTTTCGTTTTTTTATCGCACAGTAGATTTCTGTATAGAGATATATATCCCTGGCGCGAGCATAAGTAGTGTAGGAAAGTGTGTGCGGCTGGCGACTTGCCGACCGAATACGACCGACACGAGCAGACCAAAGAGGCCCGTTCGATACTTTCGCGATTCTCCTCATCATCGTTCGCGCGCGGCGACCCTTTTTCCATCCGCTGGATTTTCGCCCCGCGAGATCAATGTCAGCTGAGCGGCCGCTCTCCCTATGTACCGTTTGCCCCCTCCCCCTCCCTCCCCCGTCTCTCCTCCGCGAGTGTGTTATCCTCGATTCTCCGCGTATAGCGAGTGTACCGAGATTTTGCGCGAGAGCCTCTCTCTCTCTCTCTCTCTCTCTCTCTCTCTGTGCCGATAAGTTTTTTTGTGGCGCGATACGAGCGACGAGTGGTTGGTGTGTTTTGATCAAGGGCAGGCCGCGATATTGCCTGCGAATGCGAGGCCTTTTTTATGATAAACGAAAAAATCGATCGCTGTTATTCTTTGCGAACTCTACTCGGTGGCTAAACGCGAACGTGAGAGAGAAGACGAGAGAAACCGAATCTTTTTTGGCATCATAATTATCGATTAACGAGAGACGTTTTATATGCATCTCTACTGCAACTCTGAAAATTCCACTGTACCGAGTGCTCATTTTCTTTTTTTTTTTCCTCTTGAAAAATTCTCGTGGCGAATGCAAGTGTAAGTTATACGTATAAATGAATGTTGGTCGAACGTGTGCATCTGGTCGTGGCTCTGTAATTTCATCGATTTTTTATATAGCTCATTAGGCTAACTTGATTCGTTCTCAATTAAATCTTTCTCGTTAGAAATACACCGGAGTGTATTATACTCTCGGTAATGTAATGACTTCGATTCGTGGTACTAGTACTCGTGTATTGCAAGTCTCAATCGGATGATCGAACCGTCGATTGAAAAGCTCGAATTGTCAAGCAGCAGATTTAGCAAGTCGGGCAAGTCTAATTCGAACGTTTATTTTCCCGATTCAATGAAAATAATTCTTGACGTATCCCTGCATGAGAACGTTATACGAAAAGTGTTGAAGCTATAGGATCGTCCCTGTATACTTGCATCTGGCCAAAAACCGATGGGTCTTTTAAATTAAAGTGTATAAGCGAATGAATTTTGGAATCCAGCGACTTCGAACCCATTGACCGATTCACCCTTTGGCTTTAAATCAATCGATAGTTATAAGAATGGAGCCATTATTTTAAATGAGGCCTTTAGCGCCGGATACTGCACGATAATAATGAAAACACTGAGTCGGCTCGCTGCCGCTTGACCATCCGTTTAACCCGAGTCTCTCTCTCTCTCGGCGTTATCTTTCCCCCATTGGCCCTTTTTCATCGAGGGCTCGTTGCATCCGACGTTTCGCATAGTCCACCGTGAGCGTGCGGCGCGCGATGCCCCGAAACAGCCGCTGCTGCTGCTGTCGACTGCCGACGCTCGAGTCTCCCCACACGCTGGAGCTATACGGGATGCGCGCATGTGTGTTGTGCGGCGACGCGCGCTTATATCGTATGTGTCACGTTAGGCTTTCACCACAATGTCGACACTCGCGCTGCCTGTATATTGTATGCTACGAATCATTCTTATGTAGGTATAGTCTTCCTTAGTAATGGAAAGTTCGGTGTTAGATTGCAGTAGCCCGATTCTGTGAATCGGTAGAATCGGTACTAATTACGAGGAAAGTATAAGGAGATACTTTTATCACGGTTTAGAGCTGCTAATCGTGACTAATGGGATTTCTCAATTTTGTTTTTATAAAAATTCATACGGCACTGCGTAAACAACGTACATTTGTATACAGGATGATAAAATATTCCGAAAATATACAGTCGCTGGAGAAATACGCGAGCATGGGAAATTCAATAAGAAAAAAGCTTTCCTCCATAGTGTAGATTCAGCCTCAGAGTATATAAATGTGAGCGATAGCGAGTAAGAGAGAAAGAGAGAGAGAGACAGAGAGAGTGTGTGAGAAGGGCAGGAGGGGGGGCGGGGGTGGGAGGGAGGAAGACTGCGCACGCAGTATATACGAGGGAGAAGGAGCATCGGCAGTGTGCATAAGGCAGCAAATGTCTACTCTGTAGCTCTCTCGTGCGCAATCGCCGTCTCGCTCGCGCGCGCGGCCACCTTGTAATACTGTATACCATCTACTTATAGCGTTCTAAATGTCTCTCTCTCTCTCTCTCTCTTTCGCACACATACATACACACACACACATACGCGCGCTGTTTCCCTCTCTTCCTCTAGCTTGAGCCTATGATAAGACGCTCATTTTTACTACAGATCGAAGGATCCCGTTTGCCGCTCGCCAAGCTTATTTTTCCGCGAATCTGGAGTGTCCGCATCGTCTTATTCTCCCTTTTCTTATTGTTTTCGCAATAAGACAATATACCTCCCGATGCTATATATATACTTTCATCAATATCGTGTTATTTTTGCAATTTTCTCCGTCCTATCTCGTGCATGTCGCAATTCTTTCCTTTCCTGCTAAAAGCTTTAATTGGTGGATAACAAATAACAAATTACAGATACAACGATGTACAAATAGATATGATACAGCTCTTAAAAACGATATGACGATATAATTGGAAAAGTGATTAAACTAAAATTTTGTGATGGCTGGAAGAGCTGTTAAGAAAAAGGAGTAAATAGCCAAGTGTATTTCAATCGCTTTGAGTCCGATGGAAAAAGGATGAGTTGGATGGAACGAGCGAGATGTATAAGTGAAAATGCTAGCGGCTAGGAAAAAGACGGGAATCGATCATCTTTCTCCTGTTTCTTTCTCTGTCTCTCTCGTTTGCTCTCGCGGGGCGGTGATCGATGCTGAATGAAAGCAGTGAAAATCGGTGGGGTGAAGGTTGAGGGATGCGCGCGCGAGCGCGCTGCACACGAGTGAGCTGAAGCGACGCGCGCTCCTGCACCGATATATATATATATATATAAAGATATATAGTATGTGTATAGGGAGAGCGCGAGAGAGCACGGCGAAAGAAGAAGAAAAAAAAACGGGAAAAACGCGACCGATATCCAGCTGATTCCTCGCGACAGGGCATAAAACGCGCAACTTATCGCACTCTCCCATATACTTCCATATACACATTTTCTCTCTTACATATACGCGCCCTTTAATTCCAACAAATTGATATATTTCATGAATTATGCTTATTCGCGCGAGCGAGCATAAAACGCCATACATTGTGGCAATTTATGGATTAGAATATCTAGCGCCACTCTATATACAGAAACCAATGGATGCCAAAGTATAACTGAAGCCACTATATTCTCGCGAGAGCAGCGCGTTATGCGTCGCGAACCGTCAGCGCTTATACACGTGTCTGTCTGTACGTTTCGCCATATAAAGTGTCATCGAGCGATAATGCACAGAGCTATAGTCGGAGCCGCTTCCTATGTGGGTATCGCGCATGTACACACGCACACCTTTGCGCGCGCTACACCTATAACTGCACGTACCACGTCGTTTAAAGAGCTTTCACCCAGTGCTGCGGGATGTTTATGCAAGAGATTAGCAAAGTCTGCAGCGTGGCGCGTCCCGATATAACAATGGAGAGAAAGAGAGAGAGAGAGAGAGCGCATCGGAATCGCTTCTTTTTTTTCCTTTTTTTCGGCACTGCATGAATACACTCGACGACGACGAGTCCCGCGACTGGCAGTAGATCCTTCTCTCGAGCCCGCGACCTTTTATCGAGCGAATTCCGCGACGTCGCGACTTGTTTCCTTTTCACTCCGTCGCGCGATTTAACGTGAATGTGTGCACGAGCGATTAAAATCAAAACTAGTCCAGCTCTTGGATTAAAAAAATAAAGAAGAAAACTTGGTGGAAAAAGCGGTGGCAAAATCGATATATACGAAATCTGAAATTTTTTTTGATCAATTTCGATTTCAATGTCTGCGAACCGAGAGAAAAATATGTTTGACGAGATTCGTGGCAACGACAAAAAAAAACGTTATTACATTGAATAACGAGCGTTAACGATACCTACGCGCGTGCAGTGACGTTTGTATCGTCAAGCCGATGATTTCATATGCAAAGTGTATCCGGTAAACAAGACAGTGACGTCAGATTCTAGCCGTGACGGCGCTCCTTTCTCTTTCTGTTTCGGTCTTTGTGGTAAAACTTTAAGATAATATCTATTTCATGATAGCTTTCCTCTTCGAGTATTCTCTTAAGTATTATACTTTTGCTAATGTGAATAGATATTCATATGTACTCATTTTTGGAATTTAGATCTACAAATTGTATACTAAAAACTTTATGTACTAGCTAATTTTTTTGTTTTTGTTACGAGTGAAAAGAAGACAAAGTAGCCAGCAATTATGAATGCTTACTAACCGTAAACATCATAGTATTTCACATATTATATGTACATTTTACACAAACAAAATACGTCACATATAATAAATGCCATCATCATATATAGGTAGACAGTCATTTGTAAGGAACAATGACAATAGAATTATTGGGATAATTCACACTTAACAGTGCCATGAGAATAAATAAAATACTTGATCTACCGGAGTCGCACAGTAAAAGGGTTTGCTATTTATAGCGCATAATTCAAATCAGATACAAGTTTATTTAACAAGCTAATAAAGAATGTTGTAGTTAAAAACTTTCTATGAGAAAGTATGACGCTAATGTCATAGTAAAAGTAATACTTACACTAAATATTTTTAAAAGGCATCGGTAGATATTAGTTATCTTTCATTAAACTTCATATAACGTTTCAAAACAGACTTTATAACACAGCGCCTATCACTAATTGTAGAGTAAATAATGATATTCATTACAATCGAGCGGCTTACATAAAAAAATCGCTGTTTTTTACTGCGTTTACGATAACACATACTTGGAACGGCGCTAATCCAAGATAGCTTAATCTTATCAGAATCCGAAAGTAGACATATTACCTATATTTTACGCCTCGAAAATATACTTCGTCAAAGTATTAAACTGCTTGACTCTAATTAATTGCGAAAATTCAATTATGATGTATGCTATTATACATATATAGTCAACTCACATATATCAAACGCAGCTATTAAATCTGTGCAAAATCATTTTAAAAGTGATTTATTATATGCGTTGATTTTGATTAGATGGCTTTGATTTTATGCGTCATTATAAGTGGGTCAGCGTGAACAGTCATATTACCGAGTTGAAAAATGATATCTCACCTTAGGGATCGACAGTTTGCACGCGTAAACATTTTGACTGTAGAGATATTTTGGTATCTCAGGGCCAACTGAATACTGGCAGTTTCCAGGTCTTTTAACAATAATTCATAATCCTTGTTTAACTCATAAAAAGAGCACGCGAGATACATATATATTTCCGGAAAATCCCGGCTTCACTTAAGGAGCTACAAAAAACGTCTCTTAAAAACATTTTCAATTGTGTGAGTACGCAGTAATGAATACATTGGATCACGGGATTAGTATCATGTCAAATAATCACAAAAACGCAAGGAAAAACATCACCGGCAAGCTATTGCCGTTGAGGAAAAGATTTCTAATATTCAAACATATGTATAAGAGGAAAGAAACATGGTATCTAGCTTATGCATAATGTGCGGGTTTTTTTTCCTGTAATCCCATTAGGTATTCAAGACGCTTACAGCTGTAATAATGCGAATTTTCCTTATAAACAATGTTAAATTGCAAAAGTTACTAGCAGTTATTTACTATACAACTATACGGTTTTTCGTATAATATACTTGAATAGCAGCTTGTTTTCTGCAGAGAGAGCGCGTAGAAAATGATCGATCTATTTTTTTCCGTTTTTTATGCACGAAACTCAATTTTTATAAATCACGTTTTCAGTGTCTGCGTAGTCCAAGTTTAATATTTACAAAATTAAAACATTTTCTAAAGGTTTTCTGAATGTTCTATAGTATATTGAAATAAATAATCAAGTTTCAGGAAGCCAGTGTATCGACAGTGATTTTTTACTTAGGAAACCATTTAGGAAGTTTTTTTTGTCCACGAAAACAGTTGTTCTAAAGTTTTGTTTCCTTAAAAATTATTTTCATTATTTAGTTTAACGATTTATAACTGATCAAGTCTCTCGTAATGAAAAAAAAATCTATTCTAATTTATCGGTATAAGAGGTGACGTAGTCAGGTCATCTATAGTTTCTTAAAATCAGACTGCTGAACGTCGAAGGTTCCTTCATCAGACGAGATTAAAGGAGCATTTTCGCCACGTTAATGCAGCATCTAATGAAGCGAGCACCGTGAATAATCGCAAAGGGAGCAAGTCGATTGGCCAATAAATTGCTCACGTAATGAGAAAGTTGGAGGATTCTCATAGACTTAGGCCCAGGATGCCTGGGGATACGTTAACAACGACCCTATCCCACTATTTACGTCTGCAAATACTTTTAGATGAAAATGTAAAAACTGAAGAGTTATTAAATATAACAGAGATCGATGAGCAACAGTTAATTAAGATGAGAGTGAATTGCATGTATATAATATTGATTGTATTGTTACAATATCATTATTTACAAAGGGACACGGGCAAGGACACAAATTGGCCGCATCGATATACTTAAATAAAATATTATCCTTGGAAAAATTATTCACGAAAGACGTCAAGCAGAAATTCACGCGCTGCAAAATAATTTGCTATTTCAATAGACACGGCGACTAGATAATAAGGTATACTGCAAAAAATTATAACCATTTGAAAAAATTGTCAGTGCTTCAAGGAAAAAGTCATTGAGAATCTCCGGCATGCGAAGACGACCATAGTGGATAATGCAAAAGAAAAAAACGTCAGCCAATTAGAGAAGATTAGCTTCGTCGGCATAATTGAACATTTAGCGCAGTCGATTTACAAAGGAATAGTCCGTGCAGATGGAGAGCTACTCGCACTGTTCATTAATTCTCGACAAATAAAGTTTAAATTAACCAAGAAGAGCATCTACATGTATACGTATCAAGCTATAGATAGATTTAGATTAGCATTTCAAATTCTTCAAATTTTTAAAATCATCAGCTTGCTGAAAATTAATGGACAGTGAATGTACATGTGCAGCAGTGCGAACCATTTCGAGAGTTCTTGCAAGCGTACAAGCAGTTTTATATATACATCTTATTTCTGGCTCAAATTTCAAATGTTCTGTAAATTTCTCCTCGACTTGCCCGCTCGAACAGACTCCACTCCTCTCTTCATCTCTTTACATCTCGCTCTATTCGCTCGCTCTCTTGCACAAAGACTTCTCGCCAGCCGGCGAAAAATTTCGTTTCAATTTTCCGTAAGCGCCCTGTCCGTTTCATACATTATTCACGTCCCTCTCTCTCTCTCTCTCTCTCTCTCGCTAGTTCCCTCCTATCGGTTCACAGACTCCAGGACGAGACACGGTTTAGCTACTAACTTCTAGCGTTCCGACGTCATGCTTCATCGAATCTGTCACCTGTCCGCCATCTGTCCATCCTTCTTTCCTTGTAGCTCTTTCTCTCTCGCTTCTCACATACTGCTCTTTTCTCTTCGCTTTTTTTCCCCTTTAACTTTGTATAATACATTCGAATAAAGTGCTTTTTTCTTGTTACGTCACTTCTAAGTAAAAACAACTAATAAATATTTCCTCGGTTCTTATAATATTGGGTTGAGTTTTTATAAGACAACTTTGTGCCTTTGTATAAATAATGAAGCTGAGTTTGGTTAACCGCGACAGTGACGTCTCCCGGACTCGCTTGTAAAAGACTAAAATCTTATGTGATAGACAGTAAAGAACTGATATATGCTGAAACTAAGAAAACCAAGTCATATTTTTCCTTCCTCAATTTCAACAAAAATTCAAATAGATATAGCAGGTAGAAAAAAAGACAGTTAAATTATATCTGTATATAATATATATAATTAAAAAAAAACTTTAAATATTTATAGATTTTTACATCATTACTTTTAAGAAACATAAAAAAATATGCCCTAATTATTTTTTGTTCACTGTCTATTGCAGATAAAAAAAAATAATTTTTCTATGTCATGCAAGTTCCTTATTGATTTACGAACAAAAATTACGTTGAACGTCTTCTGTGAGTTATTTCATCATCTTTTTTCAAGCATAAATGTAATAAAATCCAAGGATGGACGCTTTCGTTTTTTTATATTATACAATATCTAAAGACTGCTGATAACAATTCTTTTAAATTTCTTTAGATAGAATTACAGTGATTTATTCAATTATAATATTAATTAATTATGAGCGATCCAGACTTTCGATTTATCGTTTTGGTTAAAACTCTAAAATATGTTTTATAATACTTGTTTTGGCTTTTTTCATAATTAATTCATGCTATAATGCTCAACTTTTTCGTAGTTACCACTATCCTATTATTTTGGAGAAATGAATTAAAAAACAATGTTGTTATTAATGGTCATAACGTAGCTCGCAAATAACTTACAACTGTTTTCCACAAAGAAAATTGAAATTCAAAATGAATGATCTAATTTTATTTAGGATTAATCGCGCGTACACAGAAATATTATTATCTCCCAAAAATATAGGAGTTTATAAATGAATAAAATTTTTTTATTTAATCGTATACTAATTATTTATGAAACAATCAGCTGAATCAGCTTTGTTGTTTGAAAGTATACATACTACACATTATTATAATAAAGATGGAATATTAGATTGTAGGCAAATGTCTGGACCCATAGAAACACATGCTCTTGGAAATGTGCCTTTTGTTACATAAAAATATTGTATGTCATTAACGTCACACAATCCGCAGTAGGTCTGTACTAATAGTTCACCATTCAAATTCACAGCGTATGCTTTGTCATTTCTCAGAGTGTAATTAAAACAAACAATAGTTGAGTTGCGTCAGTTGACAAAAAAGTTCTTTGAAAAAAAGGGTCACCTCTTCCCACCTATTCATTTAGTTATCCATCGCAATCATTTACAATTCCTAAAGAGTGAAAAGAAAGACAAATAATGCGAGTACATACGCTTGGGATAGACACCCTGAGATAGATAGATATAGGTTTATTTGCAGCTAATCACAAAATGCAAATTTCCAAACAGAAAAAACACATTCTAGTGTTTCTTTTTATAATATTCAAAATTCAAACCAATGCCTTTATGTTAATATTCCATGAACACGGTTCAAAATAATCATTTTCAATCAATTATGTTTGATGCCTATAGGAATGAAGAACAATATTTATAACTCATTGTAAGTGGCTTTTTTTCAAATACGTATGCATATATACACACATATATATATATACAACATGTGTAAAATTAATATAAGAATATATAAGATACTGCGGGTTTCACTTTCGGGTATCAAAAATCATTTCTCCAAATTCAACTGAAATCGGTTTGTTGGGGGTCAGACACTTCATTTATGAAATATATATCCATTGATAAATATATTCGTACTATTAATATATACGTAAATAACGTCAAAACATAATAATAAAACATAAATAAAACTCAAAAAAATTGTTCTACGAATTGTATTTCGTGTAAGTCTAAATAAAAGTACTTCACCCTTTCGGTGTACAATAATCTGAATATGAGTCTGTAGGTCCATCAAAAGAGAGGAAGTGTGAGCGAGAGAAGTAGATAGATAGAGAGAAAGAGAGAGAGGGAGGGGCTGACATAAAAGAACAGAACTCCAAGTTCCATCTCCGATCCAATCGGAAAGCGCCTAAACGAAAGCTGTCTCGATAAAAGACTATCGATACCTTTGGAGGGTATGTACATTAATCAATTTGTGCGATTGTTTCAGTACTTTTTCTTCCCTTATTTTCTCCAAGCTCTTTTGCTCCTGAACCGTCTTCTCTGGTTCTTCTTTTATTCTTTTAGCAATCCGCAAAAAGCTTGATTGAGAAAACAGTTCTAACATTATACCTGACATTTTACAACTAATCGCGAACTAAAGGAAAGTGAGTCTATAATCTTGTTTTCTTAAAAAGAAGAAAAACTGTTCATGAAACTTATTTTAGATTGAAAATATGAAAACCTAGTACCTTCAGAGATTGGAACCAGGCGGTGAAACATTTTTAGAAAATGCCACGTATTTTATCGTAATGCATATTATAAAGATTTTAGATGTTTCAAATTAAGTATACATAATTGTGTACAATCATTAATGATTTCATATATTTAATATTTAATGTCTTTACTATTGTTTAATATTTTTGTTATCTACGAGTATGTATTTTGGCGTCAGGAAATCGTAGTTTGTGGCACCCAAGTCACATTATGGTTATATCGTTCAACTCTGTGATACGGATTTTGGTGAAAAAAGTGGAAACCGTCTTTAAGAATCAATTCAATCTCAGTTTTTATATTATTGCAACTATAAATTTATTCCCAATCTAGGACTAAAATTTGTGTAAATATTCATTTCAGTTAAACGACAACAAATAAAAGAATTTTTAAAAGGCCATTTTTGCTTGTTTTTCGCTCGATTTTCGCGATCGTTCTATGGTCTTATTGTGACTTAATTTTCCGAGATTGAAGAGATTTCTTTACCCATGTATAGTTCCAGAGCTAGGGGAATAACGAGCAAAGGCGTTTCTCTCTTGTGGAACCGCACAGAATTTCCGAGCGAACAATTCTTCGGGGAGATCTTTGTGCTGTACTAGCAAATGGAGTTCAAACTAAATTTTTGATTTTAAGCTACCTAACAAGAATGGAAAACAATTTTTTGTCCTACTTTCCTGTACTACTCGCAGTTGTTCATTTATGTTCATTTTGATATTCGTCAAATAGTACACGAAATTTTCGATTTGCTATATGTTCAACAATTAACTATTCGAAGTCCTAGAAAATACATTCGATTAGAATCATGAAGCTTTTATCCGAAAAACAATTTTTTCGTGAAATGCCTGTAGGTAACTTATATTGTAAAAAGTTTTTTTAATATGACGTAATAAATAAAAATATTACATGAAGAGATGAAATAGTAAAAAAAAAATTACAATAATAGGATGACAGGGAATAAATTCTGACAGACAGCAACATATACTTTCATATTAAAGCACACATCCTCTTAAAAATAATAAAATTTATCAAGAAATGGCAAGTCACGAACGCAATAAATCTCAATAAAAGAAAATAATTTTTTTAAGATGAGGGATTGCCATTACCAATAAGTCACCTTACAACTATTGCGGTTACAAATGTTGCTACCGCGCCGACGATGTTACAGATACCTATATTTTCCAAGCATCATCAAATCAGCAGTAAAGGCGAATGAGACCAATAGAGTAGGGACAGATATACAGAGGCAGACAGAGAGGAAGAATGAAAGGATGAAAATAACGTAAGGGGATGGGAGGTTAGAGACGAACTCGGCTTATCTTATCCTATACGACAAACGCGCGCGTATCTCGGATATAAGGAAATAGGGATGCGAGAACAAAGAATAAAGTCTACGGCTCTCGGCATACGTATAAAGTACATAATGCACGGCTCGCGGCTCGGCCTGGCGGCTGCCTTATCGCGCAACTGCTCTTTAATGGCATCGCTTCGACACGCTCTAGGCTCCGCAAGATTATTATACGCTGCGCTCGCGCCCGATATACGCCTTACCGGCCAACTATACCTATTCCTTTTTATTTCGTTTTTTTTTTCTTTTACGATCGCGCGTATACTTTTGCGGACGAGGCGCGAGGAACGCGTCGCAGCTTTTGTCGGCGAGAGAGTCGTGAAAAGGACACGGGACGTGGCGGCATAGCGATACGCGCCAGCCTAATCGAACCTTATCTTACAAGCGCTCGGAGCCTTGAGCTGACGGATTTTTCGTCAATTTGCGTGCGCAAATAAAAATCGCAGTTACATGGGTAGTTAAATTTGTTTCCCTACTTTCTGTACTATACCAATTCGTGGAAATTATTAAAAACCTTACAGTCATTTTTTCGTAAATAGTTTTAGAGTATAGGTTGTATTTTTTTATAATCTATAAGTATTAGATAATTTATACATTCAGTTCGGATGTGGAATTAAGAATTCATAAGCAGCAAAGTATATTTAAACGGAACGATGTGTAAGGAAACTTTTGCTTTGACGTATATGATCAAGGCGGATAAAGGAAAAATCTCTACATGCTCATGCTATTTTAATGCAATATCAACTTTTCTTTTATTAAATATTTCAAGTATGTGTAGCGAGAAAGAACACTAACGATTGTTTTTTTTTCGCGCAGGGATAAAGGTCAGGCATTAAAGTTTAACTATATAGTATAAGCGAAATAGCCGCATTAATTTCTCACTGCGCTAATGAATAAAAAATAAATTTTGAGAAAACCATAATATTGTCCCGTTACGTAGGGCAGTACCTAAGATGTAAAAATAAAATAAATAAGTCAGCCCAGGGGTATAAGCTGTTGCCTTTTTGTTCTGGCCGGTTCAGGGTGAAATAGCGTGTTGTCGCGTTTTGCAAAAAAGAAATTTAGCCGAGGGAAAAAGAGGGCGAATAAAGGTAAAAAATAAAGGCGAATCGCTTTTGAGGCTTTTGCGCAGTGGAACACAGGATAGAAGTAAAAGGGCTTGGGTCGCTCGGCCATTCTTGCAACAAAAAAAGCCGATGCTATATAACTGCTTTAACCGCGTTTGCTTTCTCAAAGAGTCTCCATTTCTTTTAAATCCTGCAGTATTTCAATTTACAATGCAATAAATAACTCACTAGAAAAAAACTATTAGTCTAAGGACTAGTTTTACTTATAATTTGTACACCAAAAGACCTCGCGTAAAGCGCATTAGGTATGGTCTTTCAGTCAAATTGGCAGGAAAATAGACAGTTTACGTGATAGAGGAGGGGTCAAACATCCGATTTGTACAACTAATGAATTTCATGAGAAAAATATCAAAGGATTCGAAAGAATACGGCGAGAAGAATAACGGCATAACTACACGCACATATACACGTTTTAAAAGACACATATACATTTCCGGAATCAATTATATTACCTTGAAAATCGGTCGAAAAAATGAAACCGTAAAATTTTCATCCGTACAAAGCTTTCTTTTTGAACAAAAAGGTGAGTAAAAAGCGGATAGCCACAGAATAGGGCGAAAGAAGGAAAAAGGAAAAAGAAAAAAAGAGTACAGAGTGCAGAGGCGGCCGCTAGGAGATTGACCATAATACCATGAGGGGGTAACTGATCTCTCGACGCGCTCGTGTTTGATCGACGTGTGTCGCCGTGTATCGCGGCTTCGACAACGAGATTAACAAAGGCCCCGCATGCACATATACTCTTCGTCGCCAGGCCTCGATATACTGGGTCGTGTAAACAGACGAGCGTGTGTGAGAGAGACCGAGAGAGATAGCTATACGTATAGGATAGAGCAAGGAAGATTCGACGAGTCTAGTCGATTGGCTCTCTCTCTCTCTCTCTCTCTCTAGCGCTCGGTAGATATTTCACAGTGCGCACCAGTGCAAGCATCCCGGGCAAGGTCGTGTAAGCTATCCTACTAAATGAGAAACTTAACTAATTATTGACGGTTATCGATCCGCAACCCCGTTGCTCTCTGTACATTTTTTGTTTGTTCGTTACACGGCTAGGAGATTTTTTTTTTTCTTCTTTTTCTACTTTTTGCTCTCCCAATATACTTCTTGTTGTAGATAGCTGCTTCGAATCGAGTTATTCACTTTGAAGAATCTTGTATACTGTTTGCCACTCTTTTGTCCCACTCGCAAAGTTCATTTGCACGATCTATTTGTGAAAAATGCTCATATCTTTACTTTTCAAAATTTGTCGAGGAATACAGCGTTTAAAAACGTCAAGAATATTTTCTACCTCTGAAACTATCTGCTACCAAGTATCACGATGATGATAACGCGGAAAAATTTTGTCAAAAAACAAAAAACACGCTACTTCTGTAACGTTAATTTAAAGCTTCCTTTAGGAAAAATCAGAAATTGAGTTGATCGTTAATTACAAGTTCCTGGTATTTTTTTATATTTCAAAGATTGTTAGCAATTAATTTATATGATGCTATTATCTCTAAATTTTGGTCTAAAATTAACAGTTGCGAGCCATGCTCGGACATTAATTATGTTTCGACATTAAATTCAAATGAAGTTCAGTAAGGCGTGAAGTTAATTAATCGTAAATTGATTAAAAGTAGTATTATCATCTCTTGCTTGTTGAGTATACTTTACAGGTGCGTAGGTGGGATTCCCCGTGCTTGGATGCGCGAGCGGTGCAAGGTCATACAAAACTTTCAAAAAAGAAAAACGAAAAAATTTCCTCGTATTAACAAATCCATTTAAAAATAGAATAAATTGAAAGAGCCGATATATATATATATATAAAAAAACCAGACAGGTGACGGTATAGCAATGGCCTTGATGCATAATGGAGAGAGAAGCTCATCAATCGGGAGATGAAATAACAGCAGATATATATACACACCGAAGTGTAATTAACATGAATTCCATCAGGTGTTGTCACTCCAGCTGCCGAGAGCCGCGCGCGCTTCTCTGCTGCTTGCGCAAGCCTAAAATTTCTGCGCGCAGTCACACAGATTCTCCGGCGTGGGATGCCCATACCGACATTCGTGACGCACTCTGCACATTTCAATTACAAAGAACACCACGCGTACAGTCAACATTGACAATCGCGCCAACAACGTGGCCAACTATATATGTGTACACACACCTCTATAAAAGTGCAGGCTTATTAATTATTTTCCAGCACTTGTGCGTTGAGCACCGAGTGACGAATCTCCGATCGGCAAGCCGGTAATGCTTAAATTTAACTGCGTGCTCCGAACGAGCTGCTATACTTGCACTGCACTAATGAAATCGATGCGGAATCTCGCGCGTCCCGTATTCGTGCAGCTCTGATTATGTATACGACTTTATCCACTCGCGGATGGAGACTCAAAGTACCGGGACCCACACCTAATACACCCAGTGGATTCTGTTGTGATCGATTATTATCGAGGAGGACATTAAAACAGTGCCGAGCGGGTGGGAATTAATGTTTTCCGACTCGTTTAAACCCAGCCATGTAAAGCACCATTCATTTTTCAGCTTCAATGTGTTCCCATTGTTTCCGCGACTTGTTTGTCACCTGGCCGAGGTCTGTTCCTGTTAGCCTTTCATTTGGCTCGCTCAACCTTTACTTTCTGCGTGTAACTGCCATTGCACGTGAACACAGCCACTCCCACTCGTAGTGAGCTTGATTGTAAAACATTCGCATATCCACGCGAAAGAGTTTATTTGGGGTTATTGAGGCTGCGCAATTCTGGCAATTTATTTTGCCAGAAGGTAATTCAACATGGCTCGCAGCTCTATATTGTTTATAGCAATAGCGGTTAACTTTCAACAATGTCAAAAATTATCGTTGAAGGTTGTAACGAGCATCGCGTGCATGACGAAATTATAATACATATAAAATGCAAATTGCGTTTGCATTATTATACGCGTAATGTATTCGTGTCATCATTCGATTCATTCTCGACGTGTACCGTATAATCGAGTAAAATGCTTCACAGTGTTAAATGCTTAGTCGAAAAGTAATATCAATCGGAGCCAAACTATAGTATTTACTTATGCAATGACTATTTTATTCGTTGATTAACAAATTATTTTCCCTATTTCTCTTTAGGCTATACACTATGTGAATACGATGATTGGTTGACCAGCGAAGAATTTTATCATATTATTAACACAGTGAAGAAGAAAGAAAATCTATAACGATTTGGAAAATTTACTTAATTATGTTGAAACCTTCTGCACAGTCAATCGATTATTTACGAACGTCAAACGTTTTTTAAAAACTAGACTTTTATTTGTTCAGTTGCAATTATATCTTGTTATGTTTATCGAATAGATTTGCTCGATAATATTCAATTTATATCCTACCAATTTCATAATGAAAGATTTCAAAGCCAAAGAAAATTTTTTTGAATAGAATGATCAATAACGTTGTTCAATAGTCCGTAGAAGAAGCTGTGATTGAAAGAAATAAATCCAACAATGTAGTTCAAAAATATTTTATTACTTTAATTGAATATTTTCTTTGAAATAAATAAGTAAATGTTGTTTTGAAAAAAAATCTTTGATTGAAGTAATTAATGACATGGAATATTAAATTTAAATAAATATTTTTTTATTTAAAATAATAAATTCAATTAAATCTTTTATTATTTTCTTGTAGGCAAAGAATATTTTGTGATTACTACACGTATTGCACTGGTATTGAATTTACTTGTAAAGTTTATTAAAAAGTAGATCAATACTTATTGTTTGCTAATAAGAACTCAAACTTATTAGATTGAATCATTATTTATGGTTTTTATTTTTGTTTGTTTATATATATCAACGGGTATCATACCTTTACGTGTGTGTTTATACGTGTCTGAGAAATTAACACTGTACAGCTTCCAATATTATTTCCTTCTGATGCGAATAATTTACCTGATTAAAGCGACTGATTAATTAATACTATTCTTCTGAAAAAGTGGACAGGCCGGGATGCGGGAGCCACGTTTCAACTTTTCTCTTAATTTTCCCTATTTTTCAAGATACATATACCAATCTACATCAAGGTATATCTATCTACATATTAGCGTAATACAATATGTTATAAATATATAATTTGAGTATAAAGGAAGGTGAATATTTTTAATGTCAGAGCTGTATGAAAAAAGGACCGCTGAGACACGGGAGACATTTATTATGTCGAACAAAAAGTATTTGCTGAAAGCTTCATGAAAAGTCTCGTACCCGCATCCCTGATGGTCATTTCCTTGCAAGCACGCTTTCATTATTCATTATTAGTAAGGAAACATGCGAGTTTATCGTCCAAAGTATAACCCGAAGATCCTTAACGGTATACCAAAACCTAATAAACAAAATTGGTGATATTCAGTTGTGTTGCGAAAAACTGATATTCGGGTCAATAATCATCAACAACAGCAGATAATGATTTTCCCACAAGCTTTAAGCTGCGAAAGAATCGATTATCTCGGCAACAATGAGGCGCGCGCGGAATTGATTTTCAGCGTCGATATATATATATAACTCATCCCAATAGTGCAGCGATTGCACAACTGATCGGCGCGCGTACAGCAGCGGCGCGGCAGCAGAACAGTATACGACGGTGCACACAGGCTGCAATGTTGAAAAGCGGCCCGCCACACGAGACTATATACATGTACAATACTAAAACTCGGCAGCGCGCAATTCATCGAGGCGCACCGGCTTAATTGTTACAGCACACGTGACGCATCGATAATGCGTATTGCGTTAGGGGCCGACGCTCTGCACCGAACAGAGAGAAAGAGAGAGAGAGAGAGAGAGAGGAAAAAAGGAAGCCGCAGATACGAGCGCGCAGAGCGGTTCTGTATCGCGCTTCTGGTATATAGACAAAAGGCTCGAGTTTATAAGCTGGCGTGGGGGAAAAAAACAGCTGATGCATTCAGTGCACAACGCGAGTGATCCGTGAATTTGGGGATACAGAGCCGCGAGCGGATATCGCGGATGCGCAGCTCGCGCGGTATCATCATCCGCGCCGAAGGAACCCGTGCGTTCTGTCTATTGATAGCGAGCGTGTATATAGGCTGGCAGGTCTGCAGGCGGGTTAGGCTTGGCGGCAACGGCACAGCGGTGGTTTTTTTACTCGCGCTCACTCGTGTATATTCGTCCGTGTGCTGCACTGCTCGCTCCGCGGCACACGCCTTCATTATATTTGACATTGGCATACGACGCGGCTGCGGGCGGTGCCGGTGGTGGAGCGCCCAGAGAGGAGAGAGGAGAGGAGAGACAGAGAGAGAGAGAGAGAGAGAGAGAGAGAGAGATAGCAAGGGAGCGCGCGCCTCGATGGCTTCACCGCGCGATCGGTGCACTGTCGTGTAATCGTCGATGTACAATGCTATCGATCTTCGGCTGCATTATGTATTAGGCGCTCGAGCTTGCCGCCCGTCATCTTTCAATTTCCTTACTTTTTCTTGCGCTTCATCCCCCTTCTTTCCCTTCTCTCTCCCTCTCTCTCTCTCTTCGATTCTTCGCTTTCGCTTCCTCGGTTTTCTCCCTTAATGGGCAGCCGGACGAGTATAGTTGCGACGTTTACGGTTTCATACATTTTTCGCTCAATTTTCGATATTTTAACATTTTGCAAGTTGAACGGAATTCCGCGAACTATAAAGAATTGGGCTCAACTCGAAAAATGTTAAAATATTAAATATTGAACGAAAAAAGTATGAAGCTGTAATCGTCGGTAAGTATGCTCCTCCGGCTTCCCGTTAACTTCGACTTAATTCTGCGGTACTTCTTAGTTTTCTCACTATATGTAACTAACGTAGGTATACGTATAGAAACTCGATAGCTACAGATAAAGGAACTCGATAACAACATCGAGAGCTCGAACTCTCGTCGTCCAAGACTCGTGCGTCTATTCTCTTTCGTTGAAATACACGACACACCGCAGCTCGGCATTTATATTTCGTAGGTTCTCTTGCTCGAATCGTTTACAGCTTTGACCGATATCGAATCCGTGATATATATAGTTGCCTCGTGAACACAAGAATGTACGATAACAGAAAAATCCAAGCAAATCCTGCGCGGGTGTTGCAATTCGAAAAGTGGCCAAATGTGACTCTGTAAGCCATAGTGGACTATGTCTGGGTGATTAGACGTCACTTTACGATTTATAAATGATGGGTTTATCTCGTACAAGTATATTATATTGGTTATGTTTACATTTACTTCTTAATATGTAGTATATCGCATTTCTTCTTCCACGCGCCATCGGCTTCGAAATCGACTTACTTTCCCGCAATCGGTGTTTTCGAACTATCGGACAAACTTGATAGTCTAATAATAGCAATTAATTTTCATTCTCTCTCTATACAAGGATTCAATAAGTAAGTAAGTACTGTTAATTCAGGCCATTCGATCGGAACGTCTTGCCGCGCAGAACAATATTGGACAGTTGATCAAATGTGCATAGGCATAATAACGAGACCGCGCGTCCGAAGCAGGTGCAGACAGGACCGGGGCGCTGATGCAGCATTCAATAGCTACTCGCTGCTCGCGGCCGAATTGAATCGTTCTAGGACCGACCCTCCCTGCTCAACCTATTCGTCCCATAAATTTTGAATTCGGACTAGAAGGGTAGACTATGCATTTGCGAATATATATACGATAATCGTCGAGGTATAATCTAAGCGCCTACATGTATACACGCTACAGCTTCGCTTCGCCGCACTGCCAATACTGTCCATCATTGAGATGCAAACTCGTAGTATAAGCGCGGACGCCTCTGTTTGACAAATGTCTTGGTCGCGCGGTCTCCTGTTCCAAATTCGCTCCGCGTTAATAAATATCCGCGAAACCCCGAGTATAACTGGCTAATCAACTGTCGCATGCAGCACGCGCGGTCCTTCTCTCCACTAATAATCGATCGCTATATTACCAATATGCCAGGTTTTATGCGACTGGAAATTGTGCTCTCATCAAAACGCCAATATATGTATAGAGACGAATGAAGCTAGGAGCTGAATTTTGACTTAGAGGTCAATTGTTATGAGTTAAAAGTTACGTAAGAGAAAGCCAAAGCGGATTGTGTGGTGCAGCGCCGTGCGTGATTAAAGAAATTGAAAACAATATATGCCCAAACTCGACCCGGAGTTAATAAATAACATCGCGGCTTATATGCTAGTTTCGTGTGACTCGCAACGCAACGTTAAATTCTACCGCCTGACAAGTATCCAAATCTCCAAGCTCTTCTAGACTTTTCTTTATTGCTTTCCGAGGTTAAAGGCTTCCGTGTTCGCTGCTTTTTACTTATTGCACGCCGCGAACGAGGCTTTTTGCTAAATACTTTACTTTTTTCATTTCAAACCTTATATATACAGTTGTAGTTTCGAGTAAAGTTGAAATAAGTGCGATGTTGATGCGCATGGTGATGGGAAATATGAATTATATAAACTAAATCGGCGACATCATCTTTGAGCCGTTGCGTAATTCATAATGATTATCTAGATGACTGTACGTTTAGCTGTGCAAAGAAACTGCACTTTTTTTCTATTACAATTAAACACGAGAGAATCATACTTACGTATTCGCTTTATGGAATGCAGCTTATACGCTTATAGTCTTGTATCTTGAATAATGAAATATTTCGTAACACGAAAAATTCAATAGAAGCCTAGAAAATGTTGTAACATTTGAAATTATCGGTATACTCTTATAATATTAGTCGTTACGACATTCCATTGACTCCTAAACTAATTAGAATATATAGTTATAATTCGTTCTATCTTCTACAAACTCATATGCAAGTCTCAGATTATACATAACATCTCTTTACGATAAAAGGTTTATAAAATCTTTATATTGACATGATCTTAGAGTATATTCTTAGCAGTGCGACATAATATTGCAGAAATGTAATGATTTTATAGCTCCTAGTTTAGTAGATTAGTATCAGTGCAGTTATGATTAATCCTGAAAAAATATATCGTATAACTTAGGCCATTTATATCGTAAAATTTTACGATTTGAAAATCGTAAAGTTAAATTATCATATAAGCCTGTTTAAACAATTTTTTTTATGAAAATTTTTACGATTTCGATCTTACTGTATCATTTTCTCAGTGCATCATAATTCATTGAACGTCCTAGTTTAAAAATTATCATTTGCTATTCTAAATATTTCTAAAACATTTCTTCCCATGTATATATCTGATAAATCAAATAAGTATAATTGTTTTAAAACATTTCTATTTGAATATGTACTTTTATTAGCTTTTACTAAATTAGTTCCAGTAAAAATGTCCCTAATTTGTAAAGTAATCATTACTTCATTAGAAAGTTAATGTCGGACACCAATGTACAAAGTGAAGAAATGATTCACCGGAAGATTTCATAATACTGATTTACCGATCCCAATCACTCGTATACATTAGTGAAAAACTTCTAACGAAACAGCGTCCGCTTTATTCTCGCAATTCGTCCCAATTTTTCCGTACCAAATATTCGAACGTGGTCGTTGATACGCGCGCACGACCGCGTTAAACGAGGCACGTCGCGGATTTCGCTTTGGCTCTAATAGTCTTTGGGGCTCGGTCAGCTCGCGGAGAGTCGACAACGTAACACGGAGCCTTGCTCCAGGGCCATAATAGCTCGCACCAGTCGCAGCTCGCATTCGCATAGTCGATAATGCAAGTAACTTACCGGCTCGCGCCTCTCTCTTTTCAGTTGCGTCACTCGAAACTCACCTACAGCCAGTTGCTCCGTGGCTCGTTTTTCCAGTAAAACTCGCGCGGGCGCTCGTACGCAAAGACCACACGCAAAAAATACATCCTAATTTCCATATTATTTCCAAAATCGTGATCAACTGATTTTCAATGTCGGTGTAATAATTCGAATGTCGATGAAGCATTTTTAAGCACGACTTCTTAAAGCTATATGTACAGTACATCGAACTTTATCAATATCAATGCGAATAGTAGGTGTTCAGGACATTCGCAATATGTTTATTAAAATTGGGTAGACAAAGGCAAATAATGACGAATAAAGGTGTTGATCGCGATCGGAGGTGTAAGGGCTAGTTCGCTGTTTGTTACAGTCAGTAGTAAATAATTTGGGCGCCGTTTATACACCGTGCGTGAGCTGAACGTGCATGAGAAAACATCATTACAGCTCCTAGTACACAAACGCGATTTGATAGGTCATCGTCGGTCTCGAGCCGTTATCTCTAGTTGGCTCTATTTCAAAGTTCACAGAGAAAAATGGTTAGGCAAAGTCGATGCAGAGTTCGCTCTGCTAAAACCGAGTTCGAGTAACTAGATAATTTACTCCGCACGTATACCTATCTAAGAGATCATGCAGTTTGATACCTATCGAAACAAGTGGATTTATCCTTAAATGATTCCCCGCACCCCCTCTATCAATCCCCCTTTAATCGTCCAAAAATTAGTCTTTATTATGTAAATTCCGTGCAACAAAACTTTTTTTTTCCACAAAAATCGGGCAGCAATTTAAAAAATAAAAAAAGAAATAAGTTAATTCAAAGCTGTACTTTTAGAATCTTTTCGTTATAACTTTACTATACAAACTTTGAAGTTTTATTGCATAGAATGCAACGCAAGTAAAATCATGGTTTTCATATCGGCTTTCATACTTCATTAATCTCACTGCATGAAATCAATAATTTATTTTTAAAGTTTCTATTTGATTTTTCTAAAATCTCTTTTTACGATTCTTTCCACTCGAGCTATTTATATTCCGTATGCTAAATCTGGGAACGTCAAACTCAAATATAATAATTTTCTTTTTATAACGTTGCATACAAGTATGAAATTTGTTTTTGAAGCAGAGGTACGACCTATGAACATTTAAAATCGAGAGGTGTTCCCTTAACTATGCCCTAATATCGTTTACGTCGCTAGTCAAAGCCGGTCATCTTACACCAAATACCCAACAACTCTGCATACGAATAATCAAACAATTCAATTTCTCCTAAATATCAATAAAAAGTTCCACTCCACGCGCAGATATTTCCTTACTAGACCGAAGATCGCTGCAACAAATGATTTAGAAGTAGCTCAAGATGTGCATGGCGTTATTGGCTAAACTACAGTTGAAGCTGCTGCTCAATGTGCAGAGCTCGAGCAGCGATCGGAAGCTATCGGTCGACCGTACAATAGAGTACACGGAATAATTGTCGTCCCTGCAGGCGGGATACATCTCGGGATTCTCGTCAGCAACGCTTGCCATCGATTAAATTCAATCCAACTCGTAGCGCGACACTTTTGTGATCGATATGTAAGCCTTGCTCCGCGCCCCTGAGAGCGAATACAAGGAGCCTCTCTATTCCACGAGAGGAAGGAGCAAAGTCCGGCCGCTGATTGAAAATCGATGCGTCCGCGGCGTCTCGTTGCAGGAGGGGACGAAGAAGAGCTGATCGCTTTCGAAGGAAAAGCATCGGTCGCGCGTATAGCCTAGCCCTTAGTTGCGCGTTCCGTGAATGCACTCGAGCGCACGACCAGCGCGGCGCATCGTATAAGAGCTGACATAAGGGACGGAGGTCGAGCGATCGGCCCAAGTGCCTCGCGCGCACGCAATCAACCGCTCCCGGCACTCACACATATATACCACCTATGTAGGATCTTTCGTAACGGTCGCGTTCGTTCTCTTTTTTTTTTTCTCCGTCTCGCTCTGGTGCGGGGCCGCGGGGGGCTCGCGAACCACCTCCGCGCGAATCTCTCTTTCCTGTCTCGGGGGCTTCGCTCGGGAAGCCCCGGCATATCGAGTATCGGCGAGGCTTCCCGCCTGATGCGTTTGTCTAGGATCACACCTCATCTATTATGCACGAGGCGCCGCCGCCGCCGCCACCGAGTATCTAGCATCTTGTGCTAATGCCAGGAGGAGCTCGAGGTTGTGGTGGTTGTGGCGGTGGTGGATACGTATTTCTTCCTCCCGCTTCGTCAGCGTCGTGAAATATACAGGGCCCGTAATAAGAGCGGCAAATCGATCGGAGCAGCTCTTGGATGAAAATAATGCACGACGTTTACTCTTTTACCGCGCGCGGCTCACGCAAGATGGATAGGCCGCGCTGACTGTATGCGAATTGCGACGGAGCTTTCGAGAGAGCGAAATAGCTGCACCGCCAAATCCCCCCTACCGTCGCCGCATTCTTCCGCGGCGACTTACGTGGCCGATTCCTTTTCTCCCTATCTCTATTCTCCTACCCGGGTGATTCACTCGCTCAGTGAATGACTTTGTTTACTGAAAAGATAAGTGAATATTTGATCGATTGCAACATTACGTGTATTTCTCGATCAGATTCTACTCTTCTAACTACTAATTCTTATTATTATCGTCTGTGCATTGCTCAATTTATAAACATTTTTCATCTGCCTTTGTGGATTCCACCTTTGGCCGCTAAAGACTAAGCTTCGCATGCTTTTCTTCTTAATGTAGAAGAAAACTTGATTAACCCGACATCCCTTTTAGTTATTCAATGTATTCCACTTTCATCCTTGGTTTAATGTTACCTAATAAAAATTCTTATTTATGAATGATTGAGTAATTCCAGTCGTTGATCACAAGCCTTAAGGTTTTATCAAATAAATAGTTGTGATAAAGGATAAGTACGAAATAGATACGAAGTAAACGATAATAATAATATAATACAGAGATGAAGTTTTAAAATTACTATGTTACGATGATTGTTTGCTGATTAATCAATTTCTAAAGCTTAACAATTTTTGGTCGCTTGATAGTAACTTTCGGCCAGATCCAAAGAATTTTCTATTTTTGGCAGTTCTATTGAAACTTTCATTATCTATTTTGATACTATGACTTCAAATTCATAATCAGCTATCTATAAAAATTCTTTTTATTAATTCTTGTTAAGATTCATAAAATTTAAAAATTTCTCACCGCTATAAGTATTGTACTCGAGATTTAAAATATTGGAAATATAATTTGAAATTCTTAAACAGTGAATATGAAAAGTACGACAGCTATATATTTTCAAACTTCGATTTATTAAAATTATGCTTTACTTTCATTAACTAAAACATAGTTTCTAAAAATAATCAGTATCTGCAGTGTAGTTTGTTTTGTATCTCTACAATAATATCTATTGAAATATCAGAATATAAAAGTGAAATAAATTTAGCTTTTGAGATGCAAAACTGTTTCGTCGACCCGCCAGTAAATGAGATTTTCTTTTTCAGCTAAATGAGGCTAATGGAACCGCTGGGCGTCGATCTAGAAGTGGTGGAGCTTTCAGCGCTCAAACGATGGGCCGATTTCCCGACGCAGCATCGATTCACCGATTACTCGAACGCGCTCGGAGACTCGGCGCAGTATACCGTCAGTCCGTTCCCTTGCCAGCCGCCACTGAACAATAAAATTGCAATATGGTAAAGGATTTTAAAGTGAACATATTAGCATCATTCAATTAAAGATTCAACTTTCACTACTACCAAATAAGGGCCTCAGCCTACTAAAAGGCAGTCATCAATCATTTACTCTTAATCGATACCAAATTCCGCATTATTCTAAAAAATAGCCATCAATTATTTATTTCTAATCACTAGGACTCGTTAAATTTAATTCTAATTTATATGTATACAATTTTGCTACAACATTTTATGGTTTATCAATATAACGTTTTACAGGGCAAAACGAATTTGTCCTTCACTAGTGCCTTTAATAGGCAGTAGTTTATAGGTACATGGATATATTGTTTATTCATAATAGTAAATTAAAATTAAATGTCACAGCGAGATTATTACACAAAATTAAAAATAAGTCAAAATATCTATCACGTCTAAAAATTAATAAAATAAATAGGATAAAGATGTAAGTCATAAAATATCAAATTTAAATTATGTTTATAATTTACCAATTTACAAAAATTTATTGATCATCGCGAATGTTCTGTCTCTCTTGTATCGAGGACTCGAGGAACTTCTACTCGCAACTAATAATTTTAACGTAATTTATAATTCAAATTGTTTAGTTGTGAATGAATATTTCTCGAGCTCTCAATACCAGAGATATAGAATATTCGCAATAGTTCAGATGATCGAGAAAGTCATTTTTTTTATCAAATATATGTGCAGTCTACGATAATGAAAAAATTTGTTAGATTATAATTTTCTTATTAAGGACACATATATTAGGGCTGGAAAGATTTCTACCTTACCGAAATGTGTGAAGATAGAGATTAATCTTTGATAAAACTCTCGGTCACCGTCACCATCTCGGTAACGATGTATACATTATGTGGTTTAAGTTTCATGAAATTCCATTAATAGTTCATAGAGATTTTTATCTTCGAAAATTTTTATAGCCAAAAATCTATGTATTATGATCAACAGTTTCGAAGATAAAAATCTCTATGAACTATTAATGGAATTGAGGTGCTGACAGTTTTTTCCCAAAAATTAATCTCTATCTTCATATATTTCGTTAAATGCAAAGTCGGTAATATAGGAATTCTTCCTACATATGAATTCCAAAAGGAGCGAATTTTTTCGGAACAAGAATTTTTTAAGGTGTCATTGAAATAAACACTTGAAACTTTGCCAGATGATTGATAATTCATAGACGTAGGACACCTGTATTTGAGATTTGCATCATTTCAAGTATTTATTTAGTTATAACTAATTATTCAGGATCCGACCGGTAAAACAGTTTAGTAGTAACTGTAGGACTTTGACACCCTCTTAATTCAGATCAAGCCAATTCTAGATTTATATCGAAATTTCTAATCCATTAAACTGAAGAAAAATTTTCAGGAATATAGTTTAACCCTAAAATATTGAAATGCTTTTTTTTTGTATTTAGGACCGGGGACATTACAGTTCTGCAAGTGGATGCAATAGTGAATTCCACAAGTGAGACTATGGATGACAATAGTCTAATGTGCCAAAGAATTTTCAGTCGCGCCGGACCTGGCCTTAAAAAAGAAATTTACAACGAAGTAAAAGGTATATATTCTGAATAAAAGCTATTAGTACATATAATTATTTATTTAAAGTTTATTTTAAGATCGCGTGAATGATGTTTTTATCATTTATGGATTCTTAAAATAGGTCTATTGCATATAACCACTAAAAAAATTCGCATGTTATGTATCCTATACATGGATCTTCGCCGCATACGTTTCGATGTTCTGCTAGATTTATATTATTTATTTTTTCTCTCTATGCCTTGTAAGCTTTTACAAGGGACTTGCATTAATCGATTGAGTAGGAATCAAATACTCGGATCTTTCGGGTTGGGTAGAAGGCTTGCTGTTTTAAATTAAAAATGTATAAGCAATTTAAGAGTGTACATATAAAAGTTGCTGTAAAAATAAAATATTCATAGTAAATTGATTAAGGTTTTCAAGTTTTCTTTATATTATTGATGCTATTATATACTAAACATCTAAATAAGTTGACCTAGCTTACAACTACTACTTTATAGTATCACATGCATAATAATAAATTAATTTTATATAGAATGCAGAACTGGAGAGGTAAAGACAACACAGGGCCATGGTTTACCCGCTCGTTTCATCATTCATACCGTAGGGCCTGTTTACAACACAAAATACCAAACTGCGGCAGAAAACACACTTCATTGCTGTTACAGGTCAATACACATTTTTTGATATTGCTTTATACATGAGTGTATAATGTTTAAAATCAATATCAATCTGTTTTCTTTTTCTGTTTTAGAAATGTTTTACAAAAAGCACGTGAGATGGGACTGCGAACTATTGCCTTGCCGGTCATTAATTCGGTCCGTCGTAATTATCCACCTGACGCAGGGGCACACATAGCACTTAGTACGTTCAATTATTGTAGTTTTAGCAAAGTTTGTCGCTGTTCTAATATGTCTTACAAGTACTGAATTCAATTTATAATATATTTGTATATAGAGTACACGAACTGTAGAGTCGCTATCCAAAAATCTCTGTTTGAGATAGTAACGTTGAAAAAATTCTTCTGTTTCATGTTTTCCATGGAGGGATCAATTCGAGCCCCTTCTCCTTTCCCCACCATATATTCATTTGACTAATAGTATCAACATTAAAGTACTTTTTGAAGAATAATTCACTTACTCTTGGTCTTCAGGAGTAGCTCCTTTTAATAAAAATGGCAGTTTATTCGAATTAAATATCAACGTTTCGAATGCGTCAAAATTCCTCTTTAGGAAATCTTATAGTTTAGAAAAATTCAAATACTTTTTATATACTTTATTAAGTTACTAAATACTCTTTTTACCTTACTAACCTTTATTCTATCCCTATTACACATTAAAAAGTTCAGTCTTGATATTTAAATTATTAAAAGAAACGTTTTTTAAAAATTAACATTGATACATTCAGCAGAAGAATCTATGTTAATAGTACATTAACATTTCAGGAACTGTGCGGCGATTCTTGGAGCAGTACAGCGAATCAATTAATTGTGTGATACTTGTTCTTGAGCCATGTGACCTAGGGATCTACGAAGTCCTACTGTCGCTGTACTTCCCCAGACATTTAGCAGAAGAGGAGAACGCTTGCTGGCAATTACCAAGTGACATCGGCGGCATGGACGGAGAACCGCAACTACCCGACAGACAAATTCGAATAATCGACAATCCTCAACACGCTCTGCATGGTATTTCTTATACACACGTTACTTTAACTCGAAATAAATAACTCGTGCGTAATTTACTAGTACGTAAACTAAGCTTCTGTAAAGTTAATAGGAATTTCCCACCTGAACTTTATTATAAATTTCGTATGCATACAAAGTAAAAAACAAACATTTTTTAGAATGTTATTGTTAGTGTAAAAGTAATTGTTTAAAGTAGTACGCATACTGAAAAAAAATGACTAAATTCAACTAATCATTCGTATCAATCCATCCAAGAAAAAATACGGTAAAAATTTGCATTATACACTATATAAAAGGAACAGAAAATTTCATAAAATTGAAAAATATTGCATAAAGTCATTATTAAAGACTTTTCTGAAACTCAAAATAAATGATTCGTAAAAATTGCGATAATTAAGAAGATTGGAGCGCTACGCGCAAGTCAAATCTGCAACTATTAGAGAAACATTAAATGGTATTGCTGCTGCATGAAAATCACATATTTTGACATTAACATTTTTATAATCGTGCTTAAATTTATTAATTACAAAATATATGAATAAATAAAGTTTAAGAAATCACGAATTTCAAATTTTTTAAAAGATTAATCCACAATTATTATCCGATCCTAAAATTTCAAAGCTCGATTTGTTCGTTTTTAAAACTAAAGCGATTCACCGTTTATAAAATTGTTCTTTCATTTTCAACATTGTTTATGACAATATGGAACTAATACAGTTAATATGTCTATATTATTAATATATTGTAATTAAAAGTGTTTAAAATGAAAGAATAATTTTATAAACGGTGAATCGCTTTAGTTTTCAAAAGAGAACAAATCGAATTTAAGGCACGGAGAATAATTTTAGAATAATCTTCTAAAAGAATACTTTTAAAAAATTATAAATTCGTGATTTCTTAACCTTTGTTTATTAATTGATACAAGCACAATAATAATAATGTTAATGTTTTATTAAGTACAATGATAATTTTCTTGTAATGTTTCGTCGTTCAAAATATATGATTTTCATGCAGAAGTAATACCTTCTAATGCTTCTTTAATAGTTGTTGATTTAACTAGCACGTAGCGCTTGAACCCCCTTAATTTTAAAAATTAATAGATTGCAAAAAAGTTATTATGAATATTTCAAATACGATACCGCGCTACAAAGTTGAATAAATAAGGTCTTTCAGAAAAAAGCAAAAATTACGGCCTAATTTTTTTCATTAAACGTCAATTTTTTGTTTGTTTTTTTCAAGTTCAATTCTATATCATTTCCTGAAATTTGTTATTGCTGAAACAGGCAGCGTTCCATCGTCCTCTTAAAACTAGTTAATTTTTTTTATATTGCTTGCATTTCTTTTTTAAAAGAGTAATTTATTTTCAGTTAAATGCTTATAAAGAAATTGTTAAATCCTTTTATTAAATAAGATATCCATGATATCCAAATAGGACATTTTAGTTGAATTAAAATAAATCAATGACTTATTAAATATATCTAGAAGGGATAATTTGATAATTACTTATTTTTATAAAAATATTACTTATAATTAAAGTATCAATGACTGTAATTATTGTGTCTACCAAATTATACCCCGCACGAAATTGTCTTTAAACTAAATCGTTTTTTTTATATCTTTAAGCGCGTAATTAATAAGACGTATAATTTGTTACGAAATATTGAAATAAATTTTAATATCAAGTTCTTTAAAAAGAAATGAAAGCGTCATTTACTGGCTAATTATAGCTTACCATAAGATGCTTTACAATCAATTAATGTGCCATAGATACTGTATTCTCTGTTAAAGTTTATGTCCATCTACTAATACAGACGCTAGTACTTGCACCCTAGCAATAGTCTAGATAGAATCTAATAAATTATAATTCTGTAATTTTTAATAATCATCGTCATCTTTACTATTAATTAAGAATTCAGTTCTTTCATTATTAATCGATTTTCAATTGAAATCATTTGTAATACTCAGTAGTTTAAAGTAATGTAAAGTAGAATAATTCGATTATATATGTTTAATGTAAAATATATATATTTGTAGGGGATGAAACCGTTGATCTCACAGCTCACTTGGAGACATCGGTAAGCCTCGGCGAGCATGCCTTTACTCAAATGCAAGGTGATCTCGATCGTCAGCGGCTCCTAGGCGAACGTCCTACCGCCGATCCTCTAGCTGATATTATGCTCAAACAAATGCAGCATAAAGAACGGTAAGTTTTTTTTTTCCAACGTGTTACTAAAAATCAAAATCTTTTTCTAAATGAACTTTGTAAATAAAAGTAATAAATTTGAGTGTGAGACTCTTGATTCGTCAATATTAATCTAAAATGTTTAAAAAACGAATCTTTAAAAAATTATTATATCTTTCAATAAAAAAATTCGCAGATTGATCATTGAATACAATATGGTTAAGTTGATTACTTATAAGTTATAAAACTTATAGAGAAATCTTCATTTCGTATACACAAGGATAATATAGTAGTCAATAAGTACTTTGAAAACTTTGAAGAGCACACAGTGTTCAGCAATACCTATTAAAAAAATTTACAAAGTTGTTTCTATAAATTGCGTATAATGAAATATCCGTTTCAAGCGCTATACTTACATACGTTGTCAAACTCCTAGAATGAAAGGGAAACATCCTGCAAGTAGAGCAGCGATTCACCGAGCGTCATCGGACTCGCAAATAGTCAGCGAGCTTGTTTATTTCTTATAAACGCAGCCAGCTTGTTTATGTATTCTATTTTCAATAACTGCAGCAATATTTTCATCCGAAAATGACTGGAATCTATTGCGCAGCCGGATTCGTGCGCATATACAAAATCCCAAGTCTTGCTCGAAATGACGAAGCAAACATTCAGCTACGAAAAGTTTTCTGCTTTTGCGTTTGTTTGTAAATGCGCGTGAGTGTGGCTCGATCACGTCACCACTTACCAATGACCGGCTAAACGACAATTAATTGATTTCGCGGGGGCGAACTAGAATGCATGTATTCCACATGTGCATAAGAAAGTGAAATACCGATCATAGCCGAGCGCATCGCGCGTCACTTTAACGCGAGCGATGAAAATACCACACGCGGGCCGCGTATACCGAAAATAGACCACAGCCAACGGCGCGCTGAACCTCGAGGCCTATAGTCGTCGATACGTATAATAAGCTTTGCCGAATCGCCACGGTCACAGAGGCTATCAAAACCCGCGAATGGGAATTGTAATGTGGAAGAGAAGTAGCGACGTGCCTCCAAATGTGCTTAGCTATATATATCTTATTGAGGCGAGCTTTTCGTGCGCGTGACTTTCATATTGTGGCTCGATCAATTCTTCATGCGGCATCTGCACGAAACGCACCGAAGCCTTGCGTCAATGCTGACTCGTATACTCGTATACTATTATACCTGCACATTCACTATATCATATATATATATAAGTTGACTTTTAAAAATAGTATGTAAACATTGATAGACTAGCTTATACAACTTTGACTATTGTACAAATGGCATTTGATTTTTCGGAAGGATGTATCGTTTACGAAAACGCGGATGCTCATCTAGAAATAGCCATGTTCTGTGTACTTCTGCGTTTCCCTTGGCTTAATATAGAATTGCTATTTATAGTCCTTCTTTAACTTTAGCACAGATGAATCGAAATGAAAAGAATTTTAACTGATTCTAGTAAACAGTTTCGTCAATTTACATTTTACAACTCGAGAAAATAAATGAATACAATTAAAGATAGATAAACAATTATATTAAATTGATCAAATCAAATCAATCAATTTAGGAGGAGAGTCCTCACCCTTGAGATCACAGATTAACCGGAAACTTTACAGGGACATTCTTTAGCCAACAGAGATACGTATCTGGGCGTTTGTGTAATGCAGGCCACTAGGTCCTGAGCTAAGGCCCATTTAATCAAACTATATTAAAAATCATACTTGACTTGAAGAATTCATTGTAGTTAATTGTGTGTATAAGAAGTCGAAGAGTATTTAAAATAATTATTTGATTCAAAGCAGAAAATGTGATATAAGGCAATTGGAAAAATGTACACATTTGTACACATTTTATTCGCATAATTTTAAATGAGTTACATTAGTGTTCTTTTTGAACATATATTTTGATTAAACGTGATTTACGCGGTACAAACTGTACCTCTTATGTTTGTCCCGTGTAAATCTCGTTTAATCAGAATATATGTTCGAAAAGAACACTAATGTAACTCTTTTAAAATTATGCGAATAAAATGTATAAAAATGTGTACATTTTTTGGCCAAAGAATGCCTCTGTACAGTCAAATTTGTGACCCGGAGAGTGCGGATACTCTTGGTTAGTAAATACGCTAATGTATTTAATAATAGTAGAAGTATAAATTCTATTTGCTAGTATAAAAATTGAAACTGATAAGTTTAATACAACTAAACCAAAGTTGGCAAATATTTAAAAAGGATATTGATTTTTTTAGAAACTGAGAAATTTTCTAATTTTATTCTAACGTCTTGAAAATGGATGCGACCTCAATTTGTGCAAAGCATGATTTGTAAAACTGCAGCATGCGAGGAACGTGAAATAGTATGAATCTTTTTATGAAGATTATCTCGGTTTTCTCGAACTGCTGATGATTTATTCAAATGTCTCTGATTTTCAGAAACCATAAAATTTCATAAAGTTTTCTCTCGAAAACTACGCAATTACGTAAAAAAGAATACCCATATTTTTCCCTTTAAATCATAAACAGTTTCTTGGCATATTGTTCAGAACCTCCGATCTGCAAAAGAGTTAAGCATGCAAATATGTAGTGTAGTATTTTAAGTAGTTTAAGACACTAAAAACATTATTTAGTAGTGTATCATAATATACACATTGTCTACTTAATTATCATCACTAGAAAATTAAAATAATTAATTTTTTTTCATTGTGCACATTAGAATGAAATTAAATTTAAAAAATAAATAATACCACAATGCTTGACAAAGTGTTTCTTAGCACTGCAACTATAATTTACAGGTAATTTAGTAAGGTGATAATTTAGAAATTAAATAGTTTTCATGCGCGTTCTTGGCCTAGAAATAGTACTTGTACAGATAATATTGTAATGGACTACTTTTTTAAATTTATTTAAAATGATATTCTCAAAATCTTGGCATAATGTGATAAATCAAGTGATCCAAGCGAGAGGAATTTTTATATTTACATAGAATACATCGTAAATGCCATATCAAGTAAAATATGAATGCAAGGGGGAAAAAAATGCACGGGAGCAGAAAAGAACCACATGACGTAATAATTTAATCTTTTTCAACATTGACTTGATTTTTTTTTTTCACGACAAGCCACAGCCTTGCGAACAAGTTCATCGGTAAATACACTTTGAGTCACAGGAATAAATCACGCCACGAAACGCGGTACAAAGCGCTAAAGGCGTAAAACTGACGACCTTCAACGAGCTTTCTGATCCAGAAAATGCTAGTTAGACACCTCGTTCTACGAGTAGACCATCTATTAGTTATGCAATATTAAGTTCAAAATTTCGTTTCCAAGCATACGAAGATTTAATAAAACACTTGAACTATGTTTATTGCTACGATACGATGCATTGAATCCCGATGACTTTGACCTGATGCTTGAATAAATATATATATATACAAACATTACATTATATATATTAAATTCCAGTATATAGCGTGTATTTCCATGCTGAGCGACAAAGCTTTTTCTTTCATATAATAGGTAAATAATTTATCCTTAATGTATATTTGTATACAAATACGTGGATTTGATACCAACATTTTTATTGTATTGTTTGACGTATGCCTTGGAGCGTAGTTAACTGTTTACTGCAGGTGTTACCCAATTATAAGATTATTCGAAGTAAGCTGATTTACTAAAGATACCGAAATTCCTCTCAAATATAGTTAAAGATTTCGCAAAGATCTTAGGATTGCAATTCGCTTTGGGTCTATAAATTTTACCGAATGTTTATAATGAATTGACGTCAATTTGCACTTCGTCTTGCGCACGTAAAAGGCATCTTTTAAGTCCAAATTTAATCTTTACTTATATCCTATGCTCAGAATTTTATGGTATGACATGCTAACTTTTTATACTACTTTTTCTCTTTTCCTGCAAATTTATATTTATTCATTATTATTAAATAGATGGTAATTAAAAATTGTACATAAACTAATGAAAACATATTTATGAAATATATGTCCGACTAATGTTTACCTGAATAAATGATAAATATTTCGTCGGCTCTTATCTCCACTGAAATAAGCTTAGCCTGTCTTGGTCCAACCAGTATCTATTTGCCAGTAAACAGACGCGTTTATGGGAAAAAATACATACATACTCGCTCGTCGCATCGAGAACACGGCCGAACTCCGTCTGAGGGTTCTTCTTTTTCTCCTTCTTTTCTTGGCTTTGAGTTATAGGCTCGCTTTGCCATTACAGAGTAGCCCATCCTGTGGTTCGATTTCCCGCTCTCCCGCGGGTATTACGACCACACGCTTGCACACAATCATCCTCCCCGATGTTCTAGTGAACCGCCAGATCGAACGTGTGAACGGATTGCTGATTAACCTTCAAACTCAATCAGAAAGCAATTATATTATGTAAGAGATTGAATCGGTTATTAGTACGCGGGTTATTCTTTGTTAACTCTTTTAAGCAAAAATTGAACTCGATTCATATATAAAAAAATGCAAATAAAATTACGTAGCTCCATGCAATGATTGTAAAGCAAATATACATATTATTTTGCAGCTTGTTACATTGAAATAAACGTTATTTATATATAATTTGAACCGCGGTTTGATTCATTTTCTATACTGATGATTATATACGACCTTAAAAAAGTTTCTTGTAAAATCAAGAAATTTATTAAATCTATTGACCCGATAATAATTAAACTGTCCATATAAGACTCTCGGAAAGGCTGCCTTACTGCGCGTAATAATTTCATTAGGTCTTGATGAGTCAAACCTCGTTGCACGGTCCGTAACAGGAATGTAGCGATGTGCTATATCCAAGCACTAAGGTGAGACCTAACCTCCCTTATCATCATCAAATAAGAAGAGTGCACACGATCAGGCAACCGCTACGTATATTTGCATATTCTATAAAGGTTATACATCTTTCTTTATAAATACCGAACAAGGACCCCGTCAGACAACCTTACATTGACATAACCTATAAAAGTAATAATTATAAAACAGTTCAATTACTTCCCATTTTGTGCATATCGACTTTTTTGAGGGTAGCTTGCTTCTGCGCAATTCAAAAATAACAATTAGTCACTCATGTAGATCAACTCAATTTTGATTTGCTTCGTTTACGTATCATGAAAATAACTCTTTGTAAGTATAAAGTCACTCAATACTGAGTCAAGTTTGAAATTCCACTTTGAAATAAAATATGGGCAATTGAAACTAATGTAGGGTAAGTGCGTCAGTTGTCGTGGGCGCACGACGACGCACGTTTAAGCTATTCAACTATTTTTAAGTCCTGTAAAAGAGGATGATAAATCTATAATGTATAAATACATTTATTAACCCATACGATTACGTAAAGTGTACATGTGCAAAAGCTTCTATTGCATTCCGTTAATGTCAATAATAACGCCGTTCGAAGCTAAAAATAAAATGCGATTTATTGCATTTCTTTACGTACGTGATTCCTCAAAAAATCTTACTAAAACATGTAAATATTACGGATAAGCAAGGGAAACTTACTTACACTTACTTACACCCGAACACTTTCCTACACATTGTATTTTCTTATCTAATCTTTAACTATAAATCAAATGTAAGAATATCAAAAGAGAACCTCGTTGAGATCAGAATAAAATATAGTCTTTAGAGGAAAAGCATAATCCCTACATTACCATGACGGTAAAGGGGATCAATTTTTTTTTAATTTAATATTTTTTCACGACAAAGTTGAAAAAAATCGATCACTGCCTTACCATGTTTGTCTGTTTCTACTTGCGCGTATTAAGCACGTACCTATAGGATACGATCAGTTCGACCCTTTTTCAAACATTCCCCATCAAGTATGGATATTATTTTTTTTTGTTTTCATTAAACGACTCTTCATATACACACTAACTGATAGTATAAGATTACTTGAAATTTTAACGGGAACTAGTGTTGGGATCCTTCTTTGAAAAAGATTCATCTAAAACTTTGATGCGATACTTACCACTTTTGAGCTAAATAAAAAAAATATATATTTAGTAATAAAAAAGAAAAAGATTTCCATAAAAAGGGAATGGTTTCGTCTAAAAATACCACCCTACTGATTTTATTAACTTGAATTTGCAATTAAAAAAGCAGTTCTGAAATTCACTGAAAAATCTTCGTAAAAACACCTGGCCTCAATGTATAGCTCGTGCATCAGTTATAGGTATCGAAAATAATTCGGGCCAATGAAAAACCCCGAATTGTTTTAAAGCTGAAAAGAAATCGAAGTTTTCCGTTTGTATTATCGGCAGGATGGACGAAAGCGAGGGGTTTGTGGACTAGCAATCCTCCGAAGACCAAGCGCGAGGAAAGTGGGCTTTATTCCCCGATCCAGCGTCCGACTGCGCACATGCAGATGCAGCTGCATATCTCGACGCATGACTCGCCACTCCAAAGATCCATACATAGTCGCGGGGTGAAAATATATACAAGTGACAAAGAGAGAGAGAGAGAGAGAGAGAGCTGGTAAAAGTGCAGTAGACTCACCTCGCGAGTACAGATAGTACAGCAGCTCAGTCCACTAGCTCGTCGTTGGCGTCGCGTCTGCGCACTCGGGAGTAACCGCGTCTAGCCACCCTTCGCTCCTACCCCCTGTGTTCCATCGCTGTTCTATAGTTGTCGATGCGCGCGTGCGCGTCACAAGGATCCGCACATCGCCGCGGTCGTTCCGTTTATTCAAGCCGGATGGAGCATCGAACGACCGCTTCGCCGTTAACCCGGACGGGTGTACCGACACACGCGGTACATCCCGGGGCCACACACACGTACTATACACATATATGATTCGCAAAGAGAGAGAGAGAGAGAGAGCACATTGAGGCTGAGTCGGTGGGTCTGTGCAGGCCGCGATGTGACAGCACGGAACGCGGTGCAGGCCGTATATACATAGAGGCGGCACAGCGTGCGCGAATCGTCTCGCGGCGCACCAGCGGCTTATATACGACGGAAAGGAGGGAGAGAGAGAGAGAGAGAGAGAGAGAGAGAACGGCGAAACGCGCGGCGCGTAGCTCGCGCGCGAGTCTATATTCCGGCTGGTAAGTGCTGCTGCGATTTCAGTCGCACGCGAGAGTTCGAGCCGTTCGCCGTCAGTTCGCTCGCCGTGTACCAACCTCGTCTCCTACATCAGCTCGCGTTTGTCGTGCTGCTGCAGCTTTTTTTGGTTCTCGCACACCGCGAGAGTATAGAAAGTACGGGGAGTAGTTTCGGTGGTGCTCTGAGCAGTGGGCCAGAGAGAGAGAGACTTCTTTTCTACAACGCTTTTTCCTACGATTTTTAACGCGATCGCGTGCAACGGGGCAGAGGAGCCGAGAGAAAGTCGAGATTGCAAAGGGGTGGGGGTGACTTTAACGCGCTTCCAACAGTTCTTCCGATAGACTGCACAGAGAGTCCTTAGCATTGTCGGCTGATCCAAGGATCGCTAGACGGAATGGTGATGATTGACATGGCTGATGTCGTCGAGGACGAGGACCGGTACGTAAAGACACACGCACACACACTTACGCAGTAATGTTTGACAATGCAAAGAAAGAAAAATCACAATTGGGCAGGAGTGAAAATAATGATTTTCACAACATGGATTTTCTCGTCGTTATCGGGTATATGTGCTGAAAACTGTCGACCTCCTTGATTTATCGAACACACACCGACACCCACGACACACACACACTCTTTCTCTCTCTTTCTCTCACACACACACACACACACACACACACGTACTTGGAGAAGAGAGCGCGAGGGGCGTCGTCCTCCATTCCGCTGTAGTGGGTGTATATACGTGTGGATGTGTGTGTGTGTGTGTGTGTGTGTGTGTGTGGGTGGGTGAAGCTTCGGCTCAGCTTTACTTGTATTCGAATCCTGCGTAAATGTGTCAATTGTCGAGGGGATGACGCTCTTCCGTACTGCTGCCCCGTTGTACACGAAGCGAAACTTTCTAACGCTCACCCCGCAGTTTTCGACTCCGATTCCGCAAATCTAAATTTGGCTCTGCGATTCCTGCGTTCGTAATTTTACCAATATTACCACCACCAGTAAAGTGTAAAATCTTTTTATCAAAATTAAATGACATTGTGATATATTGGTTCAATATCCCGTTGTCAACGACAAATACAAAGACGATTAAAAATATACTTCTCAAATATGACAAATATAGAAACAATGCATTTATATTGCTTAAATGTGATTATTGTTGGAGAAAATAAGATAACCAAGACGCGAGATAAAGGCAATAATAATCCTTGCGAATTACTGGATTTGAAAATCAAATTATAGTATTTAAATTAAAATTTTAAATAAAGGCAGTTCAAAACACAAAGTCATCGTTCCAAAGTCTTGCCCTAATTAGTTTCACTCTATTTGTATACTAACATTAAACTTATATAGCTCACTCATCTAAATATCTATATCCACTAATTGAATACCTACATTATTTTTATAGTTTAAGTTTCCAAGTACTAGTCGCGCAAACTTGCTCATTCTTAGCTCTTGCTACGCAAATATAAATTTTCATTTGCTTATAGGCAAGGGTTGCGGGTGTCGTTTATCTGTTATAAATCGGTTCATCAACATACACAACTTACCGATTAAGTTTCATTGGCTAGTATTAAAACTCGCTGTTCTCTTTTTTTACATTTTCGTCTCTTTGTTGCGCAATCATCAAAAGAATGTCGAGCGGCACTTGAGTAGATTATTCAACGGCTTGTAAACATTACAAAAATACTCCTTTTTCACTTTTATGCTCTACGCAATTACAGCACAAAAGTTAAGTCTGTAAAATTTTTCATGAAAATTTCAAGTTCGATTGAAATGCTTACCCACTTTCTCTCTCTCTATTTGATATTGATAAAACATGCTTTCGAGAGTAGTGTTAACTACTTGTGTTAGCAATGTTCATAACTGGCAAATTCGAGATATCCTTTTGTTGAAACGAATCAATCACTAAAAAACCATCAATATAACCGGCTATAATCAATGAGCATGCAGCATGTATAGCATGTGCAACATACTTCCAGATAAAGGATTAATTGACCCACTTTCTTGAAGTACCAAACTGCAGATTATTCTAGTGCTTTGACATTATTTCACCCTCTTATTATATCGTGCCTTTCTAAGGCAAGAGAAAAAAAACTCGAAGAGAATGAATGACGCATTGAACGCGCCTCACATTGAGCGTACACAAAAACAAAAAGATTTGAAAACAGCTTTTTGCAGGACTCATTGTTAGCGCACAGAAATTAACATCAGCTAGAAAGTGGAAAAGCAATGTCAGCACTTTAATTGCAAAGGCAAAACTGAGGTAGCTCAACGACTAAGTGGATAAAACGTGGAATATAAAAGGAAAAAAAAAAGGATATAAGAAAAACACAGGAAGGAAGAAAAACGGGGAATGAAAATCGCAAATTAAGCCGTTGCACAAGCGAATAATAAAGGTGCGCACGGACATACAATCGCGATTACTCAGTGGAACAAGTAGGATTTTCAGCAGTCCGTATAGCTCGCATGTAGGAAGAAGCGGCAGAATAAAAGGCAGATTTTTCGCGCTCGGAGCGAGAGCACAATTCGAATTGTTCGACACAGCCCTCGGTTTTCACTCTGATTACCAAAGTTCCTTTAGTCCAACTTTAGTCCTGCAAGTTTCTCTCGAGTCTTTTCTGCACTCCACGAAGACGGAAAAGTATTATTTTTCGGTGAGCTCTTTAACTCAATCATGACGACGACGATCCTCCATTTGCAGCTTATCGATGAGTCGCTCGGTTGTACTATGCAACTTCGTCCAAGTAGGTCGTACCACCCAGGGGCGGACATAAACACTGCGCGAACGACTAATTTTGGGGACGGTTTTCTCCTTCCGTTGTCTTCTTTGTCACTCTCCATCCTTTTGTGCTTCTCCTACAAACTACGCACTGCAGAATCTTGCCATTGATATTGCCTTTCATTGTTGGCTGCCTTTTCACAGCGAAAATTGACAATCATCTCGATCTAGAGGAAAGTAACTACCCCTTTTATTAAAGACAACTTCTTATTGACCTGCTATTGTTAGAATGCAAGTTTTTTTAATGATAATAATAGTTACATTAATATATTTATAAATATATTAAGTGTACTTTGAATAAATAGGATTTTTCAATTACCTTTATTGCAAAGTTTCGAGAGTTTCAAAATCATACTTCTCTCTTTGGACTTACAAGCAAGTTTAAATTTACTTGGTCAAATGCGAAAATAATTGTAGGAATTGAAATAATGTAATTATATATATTATTGTCAATAAATGTCCTACTGGACACACTACTAGATATTTTTTAACCTAAGGTAATATAAATTTTAAAAATTATTTTAATCCTAATAATAATAATCTTTAAGCGAATATACATATAATATACATTAAAAATTTTAAAAAGTATAATTATTTTTTGATGAATAAAAATCAAAAATGAATTTCAAAACTACAAGTATAAAATATACTTTAAAAAAGTATCGAAAATTCTATTTGCATGAATAAACTATAACTCCATATTTAGACTTGACTCTCTTATTGATTTCATAAACAGATATTCAACCCGCCTAATCGCAGTAAGTCGGCTTATTTTAAATAAATGAAAACGATTGCTTCAAAAAAAATTATTACTAGCATTGAATATACTGTATTATGCAAGTACACTATTAAAAAAGCATTAATATTTTGAATAGTTTGTAATTTATACTGACAAATGACCTTCATGCAATAATTATATTTTTCACACAAAACATGATCATTACTTACCGTTCGGAAACAACTAATAAAATAGACAATAAAGAAAAGCATCTAAATACTTTGTGTGTGAGCTTTGCAATCTGATGAAATTTAACGCAATAACTTGTGTCAAAAACGTTTCATGCGTACCTTAAAATAATTGTATTTGTTTATGATAAAAACAATATTTTGCACAAAATGTAATTGCTGAAAGTTTCGAGAAAATCCAGGACCTGCATGTCTGATCATTTCCACGTGAGTAGGTATTCCTGTACAAGAATTCTTATTGTCAAGAATTATCAAAATCTTTTTATGATTTAAGAAAATTAAATATATATCCTTACGGTTAAATAGCATTTTTAAGTACGGTTATTTAAAAAATTCTATTTAATTTCCTAGATTTTAAAATAAACCGATTAAAGCAGACAAATCAACGGGCACCTGAATATCTATGAAAAATTGAATTTTTCACGCAAACACCCTATGCTTACATTATTTAATTTTCATATGAAACCATTTTTTGTATGTACAATATATGTATAATTCGGTAACTATAATTTAATAATGTGTATTAAAAAATGTAATATTAAAATATCTTAAAGATTCAATTAGTTGCAAAATAACTGTGGAGTTATATGTCAATGACTTTGATAACATCGTGTAAGTTAAAATTCGTTTTATCTGATAAAATCGATCAATCGTAGAATGAAACAATTTTCATCGCTAATATAATAATCTTTATTTTTTTCGAATAAATTGAAGAAGTTGGTTTTGTCAGCTGCTACATCATTTCATTAATTGCATTGAAAACGTGACTAATTAGTCATTTGGTAGCCATTACCATTTAATTAGTGCATATATTATGTTAGAATGCAGCTGCAATGCAAACAGAAATTAAAATTTTTTTAATAATTATGCAACTGCAACGATCGCTCATCAAAGCCGAGATGAACGTTAAACAAGAAGAAGGAAGAACGAATCTTGATAAGAATTCTTTTTACCTTTATCATTACAATACAAAGCGAATGCGTTGTGTGTACGCGTGAAAAACCGTTTGCTTTTTTCCGGGTATCGTGCGCTTTTCACACTGAAAGTAGAACTACGACTTTTGATTAGTCGCACGTTGAAAACAAAAGCTAACACGAACAAATGTATTCTTTACTTCTTCATCGTTATCTAACTTCAATTGTATATTACAAAGAATCCATGTCTTACGTAAATAATTATCCTTTATAAAATTCAATATTTAAATGAATTAATGAATTAATTTATAAATTTTAACTCGGGACGTCCGGTACTCGTTAAGCGAGTTATTCGAGTCATTTACATGGTAATTGTGAAACACCTCGATGATGTATTGGACATCTAACAATTAATATTACCAGAAAGATACAAATCGTTGGAGTCTGTTTTTAAAATTTTTAAAATTTTCGTAATGGTTAAAGTACGAAGGCTAGATCGATTTTCGTGGAACACAATATGTTTTTGCAACTTTCTTTATTGAAATCGAAGTCGAATTTCAATAAAGAAAGTTCCATAAACATATTGCGTTCCATGAAGATCGATCTAGCCTTCGTATCATTCTGGTTAATATTTATAATGGAACGATAATTTCAACTATATTTTGTATTGGAATTTTCTTGCTTTTTAAAAAAAAAGTACACTTTTAATACATTTTAAAATATATAAATATTATTACTAAAGAAAATACTACATAAGCATATTTTTTCAACATGATCGCACGGCTGATACAGGTTTATCGCATTATAGACATATGTAGACATTGGCTGCAATAATGTAACATCGGCTGAATATAGCTTTGTTTATTTAATGCATCCTGTAATCTTACACGTATATTTAAGCATACAATTATATCTGCCGTATAAGTATAAAGCTACCATATATTATACAAACATATATATACAATAACAAATTAAAGAAGAAAATAATTTTTTGGACTTTTATGATTTTTTTACCTACACGGAGAAAAGTAAACATTTTATTTTGTTTTTTGACTATTTACTTCAATCAATTATACTGCATCTATTAATATCTCATGGATGACTGAAGTACTATCCGCATATTTCAGTCAAAGGTGGTATACTAATTATCAATATATCATCAAATAACGTTTGAATGAAACGTTTATATCTCTCTCAGTGAACACAGTGCATGCATAACAGTAGCCCACGTACACATATTCTGACGTTTGTATTTGCTTACTTTTGGCACACTGACAGCGCACAAAAAGGAATGAGTATAAGCTAGAGCAAACCACCAACTTCCCCCCCCCCCCTAATAATTAGTTCGAGGAGTTTTGACCGATAGTCTTCCATAATACTGCGAAATATTTAATTTTATACCTACAATCTGTGAGATTAAATTTCTTTTCGAAAATATCAAAGAAAAATTATCATGAAAAATAGTGGATCACGCCGCCACTAAGGGGGAAAAAACTTGGACAGTCCAAAACTTGAGTAAATTGATACCCGAGCCGAAATCGAGGGTGACAAAACTCGAGGTCTGAGCTGAAAAATTTTACTCCCAAATAGGTAGCGAATACTATTATTCCTCGTACCAGCGCTGAAAATGTACATTTTTTTCCTGGGCGCCGGGAGGGAACGTGGCACTTCCGGTGCAGGTGTGAGGAAAAATACTGTCAACTCAAAACAAAATTCAATTAAATCAAGAAATGTGGATACATACGTAAATTTTAAGTCACTGTAAACATAATGCGTAATGACCAAAATGTAATGAAAATATTGTAATTAATTATTCATCATGTAACACGATCAGAATTGCTTGATAGATGCACCAATGCGCGTGATCTGGTTTCCGCTCTCTACTGCGCTTCGTGTATTTTGTTTACAATAATAATTTTCGCAATAGTATATTTATACTCTCATTTGCCTTCGCGAAATAAACAATTTCAAATACAAACTCGAGCTCGATCAAAACAAATATTCGGTCTGCAATGAGAACAGTTGTCGCCCTATGCTTAGCAGGTTCTTATTTCCCAAGACAGCTTCAACAGATTTTATTATACCAATGGAATCAACTGATGGAACACCCATAATCGATCAATATGCATGCTACGATAGTATCTTTATGAGTACCTGTATAAAATAAAAACAATAGTTTGGAAAAAATAGTCAATCGTATCAAAAATATCAGCAGAAACAACTTTTTTCCAATTTTAGAAAATGCCAACGGAAAATTTTGAAAGTATAGAGTACGTTTAATGCTAGATTTGATTTTTTTATCTATTAATATTTTCATGCCGAATAGACGAAAAAATATCCGAAAGTGTGAAAATTGATTTTCAAGTGACAATATTGAGATGATCTTGTTTGTATGTTCTCAGCTATGAACGATTACTCAGACGTGCCAAAATGGAGGACCTAACAGAGGTCTCAGGAATTGGCTGCCTCTATCAGAGCGGAGTGGATCGCCAGGGACGACCTGTCGTTGTTTTTTTGGGCAAGTGGTTCCCAGCTAATAACCTTAACCTCGATAAGGTAAGACAATTAACCTGCACATTTCAAAATAAATATTTAATTAATGATAAAGGTAGTGTTTTATTCGAAGCCACGTTCACAAAACAAATGGTGCATATATAAAAACATTAGCATACTTTTATGATTTATCGCATTATTGTCGTACAGTTTTATACTGTATCATCGACGTTTTCATTGCTTTGAATCGATCATTCCGACAGCGCTTGAAGTTTTCTCGCCAAATATGTAATGTCGGTATACCCTTCATCGACGACCAATAACAAATCAATAATCAGGACGATTAGTTTTGAAAGCAAGCTGTTCAAAATGAGCATGGTAGATCGTTATCTCGCGAATATGAAATCGTATATTCAAGGCTATAGAAATTAACGGCTACGTTAAAATCACGTGGCTTATAAGGTCACAGCAAGAGTGCAGAGCTCTCACGATATAAGTGAAAAATGCCGCTGCGAAATTATATTGCTGTACACTGCGTAAAAAACCTCACGAAAATAAAAAAGTTTTTTTTTTTTTCAAATTTAGGTCGAGCTCACTTGCTATAGTGCGGAAAAATATGCAGCAAAGGCATGTTGAATAAAAGAGACGGACGTTGAGTGCTCGTTGATCCTCTAGTTAAACTTCAAGAATCTCACAGTGTAGCTACAGAGATACGAAATGGAAACAAGTTTCCTACTTTACCGACGTTACGTTTGCGACTATCATAATAAATAAATCTTTCAAATCTAATGCATATTTGATAACATAGATGAGACGCCGCTTTTTTTTAGATTTTATTTATCAATTAGAATATTTAGAGTTCGTACAAGTCTGATGGCTCGTGTTAAATGAGTCACTGATGGAACACAAACATACAAGTAAACACACGTAAAATATGTGATAAACATCTGAAATCTGTATATATTGCGCTTTGAGATAAATTAGAGTTTCCCGTTATGATTTTCACTTTTTTGGTGTATCGCCTTATATAAATTCATATTCTGTTGTTACTTTTAACAATTTCCGTTTTATAGAAATAATGATATAATTTAGCAAACAACTAATTACTGAGAGTATTGATAATATGAAGGAAATTAAATTACAGATATAAAACACATTTTCTTGCAACGTTGATGAATTTGATAAATTTTAGAAATAAAAACAGTTTGTTCGACTATAAGACGTCTATTAACCCTCTTGCACGTGGAGAGTTAAATTTTTCAAGTATAAGCTTTTCTTGCATTACTGTGTTAATTTGAACTTGCACGAGCTCTAACTTGTTTAATTATTAAATAATATAAACGAAAATACATTTTCCTAGAAGAAAATAAAAGTGAAAAAAATAAACTATAGTTGAAAACTTATTATACGATAATAATTTTATATAAATACTTTCTTGGTATTAACTTTTAGAAGTTTAAAGAAGATTATAATGATAATAGATAAAAAATAAACCTAAGAAATAAAAATAAAATATTAAAAAATAGGGAATGTATGATTAATTTTTTATCCATTTTCAATCGTCTATGACTTTGTAGAAAAGTGAAATATCATTCTTTCTTATTTTAAAAAAATAGTTCTAGGTCATTTTTAAACTGTACCCATTAGCTAAATAATTCTTCACATTAGTAGTTCATAACTACAGAAATTTTTGAGCGATAAGATGAACTGATTTAACTTAACTTCATAGATTATTATTATCAGGAAACGCGTCCTCTAGTTTTAGTCAAATTACTGATCCTGGTACTCTCCTAGTAAGACAAATTTAGTCCTCTGGAATACAATATTCACTATTACAATTGAATATAATTTTAATGATCAAATTACAATTGCAACTTTGATTCGCGATCGCAACTTTTAATGCATTATAAAAAAATTACACCATCTCGAGAGCAGACAGCTTGGGATGGTTATACAGCGAGAAAGCCAATAAGAGGTTGATCTGCTGCGAGTACAAAGAACGGTTCGGCGCAAGAGAGAAAGAGAGGTGAGAGCGTGTCGCGTTGGAAGTGCGAGAGAGAGAGAGAGAGAGAGAGAGAGAGAGAGAACCTCCCTGCTTCGCACGACGCGGCAGATCGATTTGCACAGGCCTGGAAATAGACCACGGCACAAGGCCAGTGTTGGCATGCCCATCATCTGCAAATTCTACACGTCGTCGACTAAACAGCAGCAAGCCTCTCCTACTCACTTACTTCTTCTCATCGTTCCGCTCCCCTTTCTCATTTTCTTCTTTATAAAGCTAAGTACCGTGGATTAGGTCGTTTGCGAGCTCTAGAACTGTACGAGTCTAGGTATATCTGTATCGCTGAATACTTGGTCGATTAGGACTACATCGTAAAGGCCAGCTCGATTGGCTACTTAGTCACGAGCGGAAACGTTTTTTTTCCCACCCTCGAATCGATATTTAAAACAGCTGCACCCGGATAAGTTCAAATCGAAATCTAGTTATATTTTTAGGCTACGCAATTATTCCGAATCCAGTTCTCTTTTGCGTCGATAGTTTGGAAAGTTTCGAGTCTCGATACAAATACACGGTAGAGGATTAACCGGCTCGTTTCTTCGCCGTACACCCATTTATCCAATTTGTAAGCTAAAAGCTAGCGATAAACACAAGTAGAATAGTCTGACACGTATAACAATTGTCGTCGTAAATATTTTAGTGCAATTATCGTGCTACCTCTAGTGCGAATACCGAACAGCGGAATTGAAGCAACTGCTGTTTCGTGTTTGGTGCAGCTCATGCGCAAAAAAAATACTCAACTTTTGCTTCTTTATAGAGTATCCAATTACCGTATTTTCCAGTTTTTGTAAGTATCTTGCTTAGAAATTAGACAAATGCTACATGAAAACTAAATAAGAGCCGGCAATGATATGCTGTTGTACCGATACGAACGGCATTTATGCTAAAACATTTTCAATGCTGCACGACAGATTTTATTCACGATAGGCTCTATCGCGCACACGTCTGTTAACGTTATTCTGGTCAGAAATGTCGCTTACGATTCTGCCAGGGTCAGTCACGAGCGAATCTCGATTCATTATAATGTATCCTTTGTACCATGATGTATCGCACATATGATATACGTTTTTCAAAACAATATTTCATTATTTCCATTGCTGCATTCTCATTTGAGTCGCATTATTTATATTTATTAACGATCTTTTTTGAACATTAATTATTGGTACAAAAATTAACCAGTTTGCGTGTCCGCGTATGTACAAATGTGATTATACCTTTGTATCCTGAAGACGGCTTTAAGAGAGTGTCAAACGCCGGTCAAACTACATTTTGCACATAGTGTAATATTACGAAGTGTGATTCTCGTAAAAAATGCACGTAAATTTTTATACTTGCAAATATTCTTCCATCATTTCGCACTATGACTCGGCAGTGATGAGTCACTTACAATTTCTGCTTCTTGATAGCATTTCGTATTCTATCCACATTTCTTAAAATATTACAGCAACAAATTTTTCAAAAGATTTCCAAGTAGAGTTGCGCACGACGAACCCAGCGAATAAATTGCCCACCCGTATTTCTATACTAGTTCATATAGTTTAGGACCCAACGTGTATCGATTTAAAAATTACTACTTATAGCTGCACTAAAAAAAACAACCACTGTACCGATTTGGAAATACCAGGCCTTAATTTGTTGCGGCAAACTTTCTGTCGCTGTAAATTTCTAATTCGTACTTAGAGATTCAACTTTTTTTATAAATTTTTTTTTGTAAAATAAATTGAATAAGTAAAATATAGGAGTATTGAATTGAATATTGGCTATCAAATAAAACATGCACTTTATTGAAATTATTACATCGTAAATTATAATGATATATGTACTTTTCAGGCCTTATTGTACCTGATACAGTTATTGGATCCAATCGTTAAAGGAGATTACGTGATTGCCTACTTTCACACCTTGACAGTCAGTAGTAATTATCCAAGTCTACATTGGCTAAAAGAAGTTTACAACGTACTTCCTTACAAGTAAGCTACTTATTAAATTACTATAAAGTAATTTTCAATGCATGATAGTCATGAAAAATGTGGTCATGATCAATTTGTCTTATTTGATACAAATATAAATGCACAAATAAAAGCACAGATGGAATCTCCATTCCAAGTTTCTAGTAAATATCTCGACAAAAAAAAAGTAACATAAAAATGATAATTTTGTTCATTTTCTGTTTTCAGATACAAGAAAAACTTGAAACAGTTTTATATCGTCCATCCTACATTTTGGACCAAGGTAGGTTGTACAAAATGCATTGAAATCAACATTGTTTTTTCGTTCGCACGAACATTGTATTTTTCTTTCTCACGATTCGCGTATCAGTGTGCATTTACGTGGCCATCGTTACCGATGCCTACAATCACGTACATAAGTATACATATATAATTTTCTCCATTTTTTTCTGTTCTGTCCTTCGACTTGACCTTGAGTGACATAAAGAGATCACTCTGTGCGCACGTATAATAGCTTTGCGTCTTAATCTCTGCCTCTTAATTTTACGAATCAAAAGGCAATTGCGAACAAACGATTTTCCGATTCCCCTATCATAAAAATACAATAATCACTTTCTTCAAATATCATACATCAAACTCTATTCTTTTATAATATTTTGAAAATATGTGCTTAAAGAAATGTACGGCAAATTATTTGGCATAATATACATATATTTATATCACATATTTTTATTAATTTCAAGATGATGACTTGGTGGTTCACAACTTTTATGGCACCGGCAATCAAGCAGAAAGTTCACAGTCTGCCAGGAGTTGAATATCTGTACGAAGTTATGTCACCAGATCAACTTGAAATTCCTGCTTATATCACGGAATACGATATGACGGTATGTAAATAGTATTGATAAGTAGCTGAATTAAAAAAACTTACATCTATTTGTAGAAAATACTCCCTGAGCCTTCATTACAAAATACTTAACGTTATTTGCAATTTGAACCGATATTGTGCATAATATTAAATCTGATAAAAACATTATCTATGGTAGACTTGATAAATATTATTCATTGTAATTCTTTATAGTGAAATCAACATGAATGTTAGTTCCTATAATCTGTTGAAAATATTGTGCAAGTAAAATGTGCTTTTAAGAATATTTTTTACCAATATATACATGTATTTCCTAAGATTATATCTGAAGGGAATGTACCTAACATCGCACAATGTTGCCAGTGTAAATAATGTACTTCGCATGTATTATCAGTAAAAAGAAAAAAAGACCACTCTTCATATCTGAATAACGAAAGAATCTCGCTTCATATTATTCATAAAAGTCATTCTTAATATATGAACAATTTTAATGTTTTCAAAACGTTGACTAATATGTTTCTATAAAATCCTTTAAAATCAAACATTGACTCTAGTAGATCAAATTGAGAGTTTTCTATTTCTGTCTTGAAGGTACTTTCGGTGCTTAGATACCAAATTTATACTCATATATAGCTTGAAACTTAAAAGTTTTTCCAATATGTTTTCAGATAAATGGATTGAGGTACTACCAACCGGACCAATATTCACAGGCTTCTACGTAACTGCCGGCCGCAATCCTCGTCTAGGATGAAGCTGAAACAGCTCAGCGTGGGGTATCTTCCTTGACCATCGCGCGCCTTGCGTACATTATCCCTCATCGACGTTCTCAGGTCGCAGGAATGATTATTATTGCCCACAATCAATGAACTAAAATGAATTCCAGCCGATCAATCGAGGATCAGTAGAGGCGCTCGAGTATACGCAGAAATCTGTCTCGTCGAGTTAATCAGGCAGGTTTAAGGGTCAGAGGAAGAACAAAAGCTAAAAGCGTAAAACACTTATATACATAGACGAGGACGTGGTTGTAGATGAAACTAACGCCGATCGTCGTCCCGCAGTAGTAAAGAGAAGGACAATGTAACGATAACAAAAAAAAAGTATAAGGGGCTAAGTGCCAAAGCAAATTTCCTATGTTAGAAATCGTGTGTGCGAGCGACGCCAAACTTCGATATAATATAAATATATTACCTTTAAGCGAATATCCTTAGTTCTCAATGCTGCTAACCGAAGTGGGTGTTGAAACATGTTGGAACGAGATAGTTTTGTACAATCGTGTACGGATATATTCTTACGCAAGTTCCGAAGAGTCATTAACGCAAAGATCGAGAAGAAACTTTGCGATTCAACGAAATTGAAAATGTGCTAAATTTGCAGATGTAAATAATAGTTTTCGGTAATTGGCAATAAAAAGCAATTTATTCATACTTATTTATTTACCAATTCACATTGTACAAGCAAAAAAATCATATTAAGAATACAGTATTGCGACCAAAGGATTTCGCTTAAAAGAGAAATCACAAAGTGAAAAATGAAAAGACGAAACTGCCATCGATGGAAAGATGCTTTCCGAGAGAGCAGACTGCCTTTTATAGGACGTCAAAGTGGCCAATTCATTAGTTTTTCTTTTGTTATCAACTTCCCATCAGGTGTATGTACAGATTTATTTTCGTCTTTCTACGATCCCCTTTTCTATATTTTTTTCGAAATTTGTACAATTTGGCACTTGGCTGCCTTTAACATTCCACTTGACGCTTAACAAAAATGGAAAACATTATAATTATGGGAAGTTTATCTGGTTGTTAGAGCTTTACTATTTCAAAGATAAAAATATATGGCGTGAATGAGCAATCGAAAGAGAGAGAACGTGCAACCGTATCGAGTTTCATTGTTACATATTCTGAAAAAATGGCCTAGAAAAGACTTTTCCTTAATAGGTTATTTTAATTTTTAAAGTAAAAATAATTCATTCATTGTTACATAATCTACTTTTACGCTTTTAAATAACTACTACGTTTATAGAAAGCTACAAATAATCGTTCAACAATGGATATATATTTGTAGTTTGTAAAAGTAAATATAGCAATCGCAGATTTCGATGTTTGTCGTGCGGTATGTCGTCGTTGCCTATACACTAACACCTCGAAACACATTTAAAACTCGCGTCAAAACGAATTGTCAAACTATACATTTCCAGATAGACACGATCAATTATTTTACTGCGAAATAAACGAATAAACCTCTATTCATTCATCCTTACTCAGTGTAACTACTTTCTATTTTATTGATTTTATTTTTACATAATTTTCTCGTTGGTCATTATTTAAAAGACTGCACTTTTATTAATCAATTTATTAATTATTTTAACAGTTAATCATACATATTGTTTATAACAATTGTTTTATCAAAGTAATACAAATGGTCTATGTCTATATCTAGATACTCAGACGGTCAAGACTTAAACAACTTGAAAAATACGTGACAACATTATTTTTTATTGAATTGAAAAAAAAAACGAAAAAAACTCGGACCCCATGACACTGTCTCTCTCTATCTAGCGAATTAGGGAAGCACTTTGATGTTGAATTCGTTTTGAACTTTTGAGAGTTTATGAAAACCGGTGTTTATAAAAAATGTATGAAAATTGAAAAAAAAAATCACTTGGATATGCCACGTCAAAGAAGGTGTTCGCATTTGCATAGATTGAGTATACGCAAAATACTATACTTATAGACTAAATAAAAAATTTAAGTTTCTTTTTCTAACAATGCTCAACTTCACGTTGAAAAATCTCTTCAGCTTGAAGGAATAAAAATAAAAAGTCAAGTTTCTTCTTATGGCCGAATACGGTTATCTTTACGACACTAGAGAAGAAAAAACTAACAAGCGTTGACCTTACATTAGTTTAGTTTAAATTATGAAATATAAAAAAAAAACAATCAGCGTACCATAGATGTTAAGAAAATATAAAGATGAAATTATATGAGATATATATAAATATATACATATATCGATAAAGAAAAAAAGTCATAGTGAAGACAAGGTTATATAACAGCAAGCCCTATTTTTTAAAACTGATAAAGCATAACTATTTAAGAAGAAAGCGAGTGTATAGATTCGTTCAACTTACTCTACGAAACTATGTAAAAAAAAAGTGAATAAGAGAAAAGAAAGATCCGAGCGCTACAGATCATTTCAGTATTTTCGAAAAACGGATACTAGAGGTATGCAATAGTCAAAGATTAAGACACCGCGATGTATGTGGTTGCACGTGAATAAGAAGCTGAACAAATTTTACGTAGTTAAGCTGTAACAAGTATCAATTAAATTTTTACTTAGCAATAGCTTTTGAAATGATTACTAATTGCCGAAGTTCTATTAAGCGCCGGAAAGTTACATAAAGTTGAAAACTGTAATGCTAATTACTTTAGCGCACGAAGTCCGTAATAAGCGTATGCAACCATATCAGCCAATGATAAAAAAAACCAAGTAATGTAAATCAACACGGAAAAAAATCCTTCGAGGGATCTTTTCGATTAAAATTTCAATTTTTCACTTTTTGACTTGTTAAAAACTGCACTGAAAATAACTAAAAGCGTAAATGCATCGTTAATGTTATTAAATAATAAAAAAAAAAACTTAATATTAATGCGAAAAATTGTTTTAAAAAACTTAAATAATATAATAAAGTTATAGTATACATATATATAACACTTCTGTGATTAGTTACGATTGAAAAATTATTGCTGAATAAAAATTACGTTGTTAATTATGCGTAATCGAGTTATCTAATTACGAGTGCTCATATCGCTCACATAACAGGAAAAAGAAATCTAATATACTTATTATGCGCAAGATGCCGAAATTCAACCCATGTGTAAATAATAGAGTTTATCGATATGCCGAAAAATTATATGCATATATATACATATAAATATGTATATGTATGTATATAAAGATAAAAAAAACTGTCTATAAACATGAAAATACTACAGACTCATACGTAAATCTTGCTCGGCAATCTAGATTGTTAGTATAGAGAAGGCTTAATTATAGATATTAAAAAATATATATATATATATAAATATATAGATACATATGACAAAACTATAAAAAAGCAAATCATGGAGTCTATTATGAGCGTTGTTGCTTACGGAATAAAAAATATATAGTTAAAGAGGTGTCTGGTTATGAAATTGAGAGAAGAAAGCCTACAAAAATATGAAGGAAACAGTGAAGAAATCGGCATTTTGTAGTTCCGATCTGCTTGTAACTTTATTTTCTTATTATAAACGATATCGATTGTTGTTATTATACCGAGATTATCTATATTCGAGATTATAGATGGTGTAAACAGGATATTTTACTATATGAAACTTTGCTAATCCTAGATAGCATTAAATCGAGACATATTTTCATTATAAGCGAAGTAAGTGTATACGTGCTTTTCCCTGAAGTCTCAAAAAACGATTTTATTAATTTTTATCATTTCTTAAAAGTTATCAATTATTTATGACTGATGATCAATTTCATCTTATGTGTTAGTTATGTCTTTAACTAAAATTAATTGCTTTTATATTTTAAAAAAGCAGGCGCTCCTCTAAAATTTCTATAAATAAATTTTATTAAACTTAGTATTTTAAATTTTTATAATGTATAATACTATCGCTAAGAAAAAAATGTTGCGTTACTCTAAGGAGATGATTTAGTAACAACTTTAAATAAATATAGTTTTAACAACTAATAATAATATTACAATTATTTTTTAACTTTAATTTATTAAAACATTTGCATTACATTTTCTTTACATAATCATAAAGCGATAGAAAAGATATTTTTTTGTGGCTTCAGAGAATTTTTCAAGTCAAATAGCCTCATGTTAAACGGTGGTGAAGAGTGTCCACTTCAATGAAATGAGCGACGATTCTTCGGTCAACGTATTTTCTGCGAAGTAACTTTGCTAAGGGCCATTTTCTCTGTACTGTTTATACTTTTTTCTTTACTTCTTCAACTCCTATTAAACAACTAATATGCAAATACTTGCGATTTTCCTTTTGTACTTTAGACACACTTTAACAAGTATACACAAGTGTTTTACCGTCTCCACCCCCGTCAGAGTATTCTAAAGTGGAGTATCGATCGATGTTACATATACTTTAATAATAAGGATTCGCAAAAATCGTAATATTTTTTGCAAGGACACGCTTCATTTGCCGATGGCATAGAATTACTGATTAATAATAAAAAAAAAGGTGAAAAAAAAAATATGTAAATCAATATTATATACGCGTGCCTCCTGCGTAGTTTCGGCTTCGGCAATCGGTTTTGTTATTCTCGTTTAAAAAAAAGAACTATGGGATTCACTCGTTATAGAATGTAGAAAACTATCGCGAAAGCATCGTTAGGAATAAAAAAAAAAGTAATTATGTAAGTGTAAATTATATTGTTATTTGGCTCTGCGCGCCATTGGTAGTTTAAAAAGGCGAGCCGATTGGTGGAGCCGTCCGGAGGCATTTACCCCCGCCC
>UELU01140968.1:0-15685 GCA_900490025.1 Megastigmus dorsalis | reverse complement strand
CCCCCCCCCCTTATGATAAGAAGAGCAATAAATTTAAGAGCTTCGCCACATTATTATTATCCATCGAGGTCACTCGACATTGTTAAAGATTTTTAGCGATCGATCACATTATGAATAAATTGACCAATACATTCGTTTTATATTGTTGTTTTATTTTCTACTTTAAATGAACCTATTACTCCAACACATATTAAGAAAACCATATTGTAACATTTCCATTGTATCTGTACAAAATAGTTATTTTGATAATACAATAGTTACACTTCATCGTTATGTATATATAATTTAATAAACGATATTTCAATATTATATATATTAAAATGACTGAAATTGAAAATCCAGTCTTCTAATGCACTTATTAAGTGTAGTTTTTTATAATAATTTTTATTTTGATACTATGGTACTGAATTTCTTTTTTGAAAGTTTGCCGTACACATCAGCCTATCCGCTAACTAATGGATTACGTTATTAAAAACATCTAAAATTGCTGAATCGTTACGAAAAAAAACCCAATCCAACAAAATTGAGTACCTTTGTATTTTTTAGAAAAAAATAAAAATCTGTTTTGCGACAAATATAGTTGGATTAAAATGACAAAACCAGTGCCAATCGGTTCTTGAGAAAATTGTATGACTTATATAAGTAAATACCTTTATCATTAAATAATTAAATACTTTATTGATTAGAAATCCATATTCATCTGCGCATGCTCTACAACTGCAGGCGCAGCGGCAGACGTAGGCAACGCAGGCCGCAGATGGCGCGGTAATTTGAATATGAATTTCCCGTTAAATTAACGCTATATGCATTTAAAAATATTATATTTATAGAACTTGTAACATATATTACAGTTTTAAAAGAAATTATAGAAGTGAAGTTTCATTGACAAAACTAAGCAGACTCATTAATATCGACCACACTATCACCAAGTAAACCAAATATAAGTGATCTACAAAATTTTAAGATATATACAGAATTTGTTATATGAAAATGCAATAAAACCTAATTTACAAAATAATTTTAAAAATTTAGCATCAGATTTGTAATCAGTGACCACAAAGACCAATTTCAAGTATTCCATTTCAGAATACTGTAAGTATAAAAACCAAAACTATTTATTTCAGCTGAATGAAAATTGTAATTGCTTTTGCATTTGAATGTGATCGTTAATCTTTTTAAATATTCTTTTCACAAAAATGTATAAGCTGCGTTCAACTGATGCGTACTTTTGATGCCTGAGATGAACTGTATATACATGAGAGCATCCAGCAAAAAACAGTCATTGGGCGCGCGCGGTGCGTTTCATAAACAAACCGTAAGGCTGCCAGCAAAAAAGATTTCTTGTCGCTCTTTCTGTTGATATGACTATTTTTTTCTCTATATAGCTTTATCACGGCCAAAAAATTGCATTAAATCTTTGAAGCAATTTTTCAAGGAAACTTCGTTTTTTTTTATTCAAAAGTACAACTCTTATACTACAACTGCCTATAAAATTTCAAATTGGAGAGTCCCCGAGTAATAAACTAGAAAGACGCCACGAAGCCGCGCCAAGTCGTAGACACTATTCGTGCTACGCCTGGGTTTGTTTTTATATATGTATCATAATATACATTTGTATAGTATTTTATGCTTAAAATTTATCATTCTATAAACAAAATAAGTTTGTTTTTTTAAAAACTATGTTTTTGATGAGCTCATTTTCATTTTTATTAGGTATTTTGAATATTCTTATTGCTGGATGCGTTAGATGAATAGGTGGTTTTACATTATTTCCTTTCTTTTTAATCTTTTTTTTACTTAATTTGTTTAGTCGATGGCTGGATATAGTTCGAACGTTTCTGGTACCGAAAACTATTTTACTTCTAGTCTTTTAATACGCGAACAAGGTTTCACATATTCAAATTTAGAAAGCGTTTGTGCGAATCGTTACTTTAATTTTCTGAAAGTTAATAAATATTTATTTTTCAATGAAAACATCTGCTTATAAATATTAAATGAGTAGAATTCTTGACTTCTACAATCTCTCAAATTGAAGGTCGCACTCTCAGTATTTTGATTTGATGTTTTAAAACATTTTTTGCGCCTTTAACTTCTATAGCGGTTATTTTAAGAATTGGTTATTGGAAATTTTGGTTCTAGACTTTATGTTTAAATACCAGAAATTACTTCCCAAAATTTGAGTAAAACTACTTTGTTAGTAGACGATTTTGGAAAAACATGTATGGGAAGAAAAGGCACGTCTGGCATCCCAACTTTAGAACAAGATTAGGTTTATTAGTATTTTAGATTTTCTAACGAGTTCAAAAATTGGAATAATTAGACAACGACGTCGAGTGATAGAATCGATAAATTTAATAATATATCGTATACCTACAGTATAAGAAGCGAATATAGACGTCTCATCGAACGAAGCAGGTATGTACTAAAAAATTCCGACAAGAAGTAAATTGTATTCGAAATTTTTCGGAAGATAAGATAAGTGTGAACAGCCTCTACTCCAAACTAAATGCGTTGAGCGCGGACCGCAGTGAACTGACTCAGTGCGACAGATTATAACTACATGTTTCGATGTGATAATCTTCAGTATATATTCTTGCGTACTCATAGTGACACGTCTCCGAGAATCGCAGCATTTCTCTCTTAACTGTCTATCAGTCTGTGTTTATTTGCTAGTGCTAGTGAAACATTTAATGGAAATTTTGTGCCTTTGTGAATCGATGCCTTGTTTCTAGTTCATTCATTCAGACATTGTAAGTATTTATTTTTATTGCATTTTTAGTAAATTAGTTTTCTTTAAACGATATCTATGGAAATAATAATGGAACATTTGAAAGCAAAATATTCATTATTCATTCATAAAACTACAAGTACTCGAATGAAATAAAACATAATTTCCTATGAAATAAAAAATATACAACTTTATCTAATTTTACTTTCGTACCTGATACGCATTAAAGAAAGTGTATATCATTTGCAAATTTTTTAATCTTAAAATTTTATATTCCCAGATGATAGACATGGAAATATAAAAATTAGATAATCATGTATATGATAATTACGCGCATTGTTATTTCGATTGCTCACAACTATTCATGACTAGGGTATATACGCTTTTTTCAATAGCATTATCTAACATTTTTCGGCAGTCATCATAATTGGTTGATATCTGTTAATAGCAATTGAAATGATAACCACAGAGTAGATTATAAGTATTACATCTCGAATCCTCATCAAGCATAATATATAAGATCTTCTCTTCAAAGCTTCTCTTCGAACAAATAATTTGCCGTTAATAGTAAAAAGTTTTTAAAATAATTCTGTAAAAAGTTGCAACGACAAAAACGCGGTACGTACTTTAAGCGTAAAATACATTGTAAGAACAAGGTGGACCGAAGCTAACGTAACAAAAGAAGGCCCGAAATAAAGTAAAAAGCCCGTAATTTTATCTCGTGGATAAGAGACATGGTGGTATATATATATATATATATATATATATATATTTGTAGCGCGCGGAAGCAGGGAGAAAGACATAATGGAGTGAGCGGTGGTCAGGAACGGAGCATCGGCAACAACGTTTGCTCCCCCCGGTCAACGTAAATATCAGATGAGTTCATTTTCAGGTTTCGGTCGAGTGGTCGAAAGTTATGAAGCTGCTCGGCATCGAGTTTGCACCTCTCAATGTGCCCTTGGAGCGCAGAATACAAACCCTGGCGGCGGGTGCCTGGCTCGTGGTCGGTGCACTCGGTGTACCCCTCTCCTGGTGCATCACTCTGATCCTTTTGATATTTGGCTCCCATACCGTCAGGCTGCTTATGATGGCCTACTTTCTCTTCATCTACTACGAACGAGATAAGCGTCTATGCGGTGGTAGAAGGTATTTCTCTATCTTATTATTTTTAATCTTCCTCTCCACCTATACTCCCTTTTCTTATAAACGCATTGATCTAATGGGAGCGCTTAAAAATCAACTAGATCCCAACTAAAATCCAGCTCGGATGACAGCCTCTGATGTACTTTCAAGGCCACCGCTTTATACTCGACATCTCAATAATTTCAAGAGCAACAATGATTTTCACTTTCGTGTTACATAATAAACTTGTTTCCAGAAACTACACCTAGTACATTCACTTTGTCGTAAGCCGATGCATGAGAATCACTGATCAACGATCTAGGACGTCAATGTATTCTTATTAGTTGCGCGAATGAAAAACTTAAGTGTCAAAGGCCTCGCATAAATCTGAAAATCATGGATTTAATGATAAATCAAATATGGACGGATGGCACTTTTTAATTGTAGTATATAAAAAATGTTGAGTCTAGAAAGTACTTCCTATTTTTAGAAAAATAACTTGTTTCTATTTTAAACAAGAAACAAGATAATCTGCATCCGTTACACTTAATGAATAATTTACATACTTACCATATTTAATTCATATCGATATTGATAAAATTAAATTAAAAGAAAGTTGATAATCCAAGTGACTATAATCTCTTTCGATATTACTTAAGTCTTCTATTTATGAATTTAACATAGTGTTCGATTTTAATTGCTTGACAGAAGATTTGTATTAAAAAAAAAAGAAATTTTGCTAATTGTGTTTTTTGTATATTTCTTACAGCAAATGGTTCTATTTAAGATTTAGAAATCTTCGATGGTGGCGCTATTTGTGTAATTACTTTCCTATTAAAATAGTTAAGACCGTCGACTTAGATCCATCAAGAAACTATTTATTCTGCTCATTTCCTCATGGACTTGTTGCAACTGGAGTGACCAGTGCTTTTACAACAAATGGCGCTGATTGTGCTAAAATATTTCCTGGCTTAGACTTCAGAGTTTTAACTCTCGATCAACATTTTCAAACGCCATTCTACAGAGAATACATACTTAGTTTTGGTTAGTGATATATTCTACTAATATTCGTATGTAGTACATTAGTTATTCTGCAATTTTTAACATATAATTGACAGATATAAGAGAAGAAAAACTAGTGCTAAGTTTGCGGTTGATTTCTGATCCTCACATCTAATTTCAGTAGCAAATTGAGTACGATTATTATACTCTAAGTTCCCGTTAGACATTTACAAATTAATCCTAACTTAACACTCAGGCAATTATTTGGAAATATTTTAATCGAAATAAATACAAAAAACAGGTGTTTGTAGTTGCGATGCAAGAAGCATAAATTATCTTTTGTCGACAAAACCAACGGACAATGATGGTCCTACCGAAAGTCCAGTGACTGGCCGAGCAGTTTTACTTATCGTAGGCGGTGCCGCAGAGGCATTCAAATGCAAGCCGCATACGTATACTATTCTTGTTAAACGCAGAAAAGGATTTGTCAGAATTGCGCTTAAGAATGGGTACGTTAAATATATTTTTGGCATTTGTGATAATTAAAAACAACTGATATCAAATCATTAATTATCTAAATGCCAATGTTGATAATATTACGTAATTATCTGTAAGTGTGATAAGAGTTTTGATTGTTTTTATAGAGTACCTCTTGTACCTTTGTTCTCATTCGGAGAGACTGATCTTTTCGATCAGGTACCTAATCCAGAAGGATCGATGATAAGAAAAATTCAAGAATTTATTAAAAGACTAACAGGATTCGCACCTGTTATACCGCTTGGTCGAGGTTTATTTCAGTACTCATTTGGCATTGTACCTAACAGAAAACCAGTTCACATAGTTGGTAAGTTAATCCAACATATGTATCTACTTATTCTGTGATATTAAATATATTAATATTTAAAATTAATTCCTTTTTATAGTTGGAGAACCTCTGGAAATTCCAAAAATAGAAGAACCAACTAAAGAACAAGTTGATAAGTATCATGCAATGTTCACGGAAAAACTTGTTGATTTGTTTGAAACGCACAAAAGTAAATACTTAGAGGACCATAAAAACGTTTCCCTTATCTTAGAAGATTAATAATAATATGAATAAAATTAGGTTCACTTATGACATACTATAAGCTCTTCTAAACTTTTCTAAGATATTGTACATAAATAAATATCATTTTTACAGGAATATATATGTATATACATACTATATTATACTAAAGTACTTAAGATATTCATATGTAATAGTTTAAACAAACTATTAAAAGATAATATATATATCTAAATATTATTGCTTAAGTAACAATTAATATAGCATACATTTTAAAATATAGACTATAGAAAGTTGTGAAATCATGTATTAAATAATCAGGTATACTTTTTTTTTTCATTTTCACTTAAACATCTTTTATATTTTATATGATTTTTATTTGTAACACAATTTTTAGAAATATATTAGATTTATCAAGATATCATAAACTACATTATACTACATTTTCAGCCAATTTGACCGGGACCACTTACCCTACTAGTGTGTGCGGGGTCTTTTAACCTACAAAATGATTTCTTAATTTGAGAAAAAACTTCTTAAAATAAGAATATATTTATCAAATATTACACGAGATTTTATATGGCTTTATGTACAAATTAATCAATGCAAAAAATGCGCCAATAAGTGAAAAAGTATATGCAATGGCTTCATTATTCTGAACGTAACCGAAATTTTCACTGACCAGTTAGTTGCGCAATATAATACTAGTACGGTCGTCGAGCTTTGAACTGTTTCACGCATGCGCAAAAAAGTTCTCTTTACAGCGTCGTATTAAAAACTGCTATTATCTAATTGATTATTAAGTACTATCTTATTGAGTAGAAAAATCTGCTTGCAACATTAGTCAAACTATAATTGAGATGTATGATTTATGCAAAAAATAATACAATTTGCTATTAAATCAGAAAGTATATTTATTCTATCCTTTGTTTTAAGAGAAAACTCCAATGAATAAACTGTATACATAGTAAAAAATATAAATGATTAAATTTACTCTAAGTATTACTTATCATTACATATCGTTAAAGCAGTTACAGTGGCTACAATAACCGTTCCTGCGCAAACTGCAGCTGTTTTGAGTACCTGAAAAAAAATAATACAGATAATAACAGATTTTCATGACGATTATAAAATTTCAAATAATGAATTACATTACCTTATCCTGCCAAGCTTTATTAGTGATGCAATCACGATATCTCATTCTCGAGAATGTAACTGTATTGTACAACGGAATCCACTTATTAGGAAATAACCAATTTAAAGCTGTATCCAGATATTTGCGAGCAATAAAAGATTTATTCATCACCAATTCGCGCATCTGTCAAAATTATACACATGTGAGATGTAAATTATTTCCACTATTAATTGCACCTAATTTATGTTTTTATTTGAGTTGAAAATTAAAGAACGGTAATAAAATAACAAAAAATGTATTAAAGCAGTTCTAATCGATTCAATTATAAATACCTACGTGGTATTTGTTAAGTTCCAATGTTGGTATTGTGGAAGCTCAATGAATCTCGTGCAATGCCAAATTTGTGCTCTAAGAGTTCAAGGGCTCTGAAGTTTTAAAATCTAAAGCTGGTACAATTGTCTCTCGAGACTGGATCTGTAAGAGGGTTATATATCTCACAAGGAGAGTTCACACCCTCCGGTTCTTCTCTGGTGAAAAATATAAATAGGTGCATCGACGATAATTCCAATGGACCTTAACATTTAATTAAAATATATGAGTGCATATACGATGCAGAGAATACTAGAATAAAGAATTCAAAAATATAGATGATAAGCTTTCATTTGTATTTTAAAACGAGTAATTAACACTTGTCATTCAAAAGTTAAAAGCGATCGCAAAAGTGCCTTAAAATATAGTTTATTTTAGTTTGAAAGTTCGTCAAAAATGATATTAACTTAGATATAGATCGATCATAACTTCTTGAATGAAATGTGCTAATTACTCGTTCAAAAATGCAGATGAAAGCATTTTATTTATACTTTAAATTTCTTCTTATAACATTTTCTACGATGTGTATTGACCTTGCGATAAAGATTCAACTTCAGCAATGACTTTTCATGTATATCGATTAAATGGACCATAAGACTCCTAGGGCCCACTGGAACTAATGCCTAGACTCGTATCTCATATATCTTTCGCCGAAGAATGTCTCTGAAAAGTTTCAGTCGACGTTGTGACCTGGAGGAAGTAAACTCTCCTTGTCAGCTCTATCGGGTTAAAAATTGCAATTTGATATTGAGTTTGGAACTGCTATAGTTTCATTTTTAAGGCATGAACGTATATGTCTTACACTATTATAAGATTAAGTTCAAACTGTCTATAAACTCTTAAAGTAAAGTCTTAAAGATTTGATATCGTCCAAGGGTCAAGATTCGTATTAATTTAGTGCCATCTTTCAATGAATTTTCGTAATACCAACACTGGAACTGTCAAGGGTCACAATTTCTTTACTTATATAATTTCCCTGAGAAATAATTTTTTTTCCATGGTCAAAACGGTGGAATTATTAGATCGAATTACCTCAACATAATTGTACATGGCCAAATCGCAAATAGCATGGCAGTCGTCACAGCGTGCTTCCGAAAAGCGTGGAAGAACCTCTTCTAAGTCATCGTTACAAATGTCCATTAAATGATCCAAAAGCAAAACATCCTCAAAGCCCTGAAGATATTATTGATAAGTGAATATTAATAATGTGATACAATTTGTTAAATATATTACTAATATGATTCTTTAAATAGAGAGAGAATTTAATATAAATATTTTAAACATTTTATTTGACTTAGTAGTTCTTCATTTACTTACAGCGTTCATTCCTTGTGCATAAAAGGGAACCATAGCATGTGCAGCATCGCCAATGATGAGTGCCCTACTTCCCACATGATACGGTTTACACTAAAAATGAGGGGAAATTGAGAAAGATGAAAACTTAAACATAAAACTGAAAAGATCTGAATAGTACCTTGATTGAGAGGAGTGTTTTAGGAGTCGTATGGAAAAAATCCTCCACTAATTTCTTCTCGCCAATAAGTTGAAGTGCGTCTGGAAACTGCTGGCGATAAAACTGTAATAGGTGCTCAGGTGTGTCGAGAGCTTCAAGAGTTTTAAATGGTGCAAAAATGTTTCCAGTAAATGTGTGATCATCATTTGGTAACGCTATCATCATGAATTCACCGCGAGGCCAAATGTGCAGATATTCACCACTCATTATGTACTTAAAAAAGATTGATTTATATATATTATGTAAATCAATTGTATTAATTTATTAATTTATTGTATGCATTATTTATCTATGTGCCTCTCTTAAATTCATAATTTGAGTTTCTGAATTTTTATTAGATATAACTTTATCAGTTTCAATTTTTTTTTCTATTTCAATTTCTAAATGCACATTATTTAAATTTAATTATTAATTAGAAATACAATGTTAAAATACAATAAATTATGTCCAACAAGACTTTTTATCTTATACCTAGGCTATTTAAAAGTTTTATTTTAACCGAAATATATGATTTCTAAATTTTTAAGTTTGCATTATCAATTAATTAAACTTTAATTACCTGATTATCCTTGCCTGCGGGATAAGAAACTTCAACGTACCCATGATCAATGTATGATTGACTGCAATTAAATCTTGGCCTTTTTGACATCAATCTCCTCACAAGGGAATAAGCTCCATCAGTTCCAATGATTAAATCAGATCCAGTATCAATAGTTTCTTTAGTTCTCGTGCTTAAAAAATAAAAATGGTCTCATGAAATTCATAGTAGATTAACATCCCAAAGTTTGAAAAAAATCAAAGAGATCGATTTTTTTTTGGTTCTTAAAATCCATATGGAATAGGCAATATATTAAGTATAAGTGGATATATTAAATTTCAACTACCCTGGTAAAAATTTATCTAGTATTATCGAGGCGCCCCGCTAAATAAGCTAGGCGTCCTGATAAAATTAGAATCGTAAAAACAAATATTAAATTTTCATGCCTAAACTAATCTTCTTTGTTTCGATGCCAATAGAGGATATTAAAATTATATAGTTAATAAAAATGAATGCGTATTTTAAGATTCGAAATTTAAATAACTGTAGAAGGAAATAAAAAGTGTAATAATGAAACACATTTTTGTCAAAATATACGTATTTTTTTTTTCTTTAAAAAGTAGGAATTAACTTACTGATAAAATTTCAGCAATCCTTTATCAAGATCTGCGTCAATCAGTTTATGATTGAAAAATAAGCTGACGTTTGGATATTTCTCAGCAGCTAAAATTATATTATATCATTTAAAAATTTAATTCTCGTGAAAAATATTTTGTATCTATGATTATGACATTATTTAAAGCTTTATATTTTCTTTACTATAATTGAAATTCACGTGGTTTTTCCATAAGAGTTTGAAAATCTACGTGAATTTTCCTTTACAATCTGAGAATTCACTATATGCCAATCCTTCACGAATATTCCCGTAAATTCTCCAGGAATCCTACAACAGTCCTTCAGGAATTCGGCTCTGTAATCCTGCAAATTATTCGCTAGTCCCACAGGAATCTTTCGGAAGAGACCGTGTAAGGTTCCTGTAGGATTGGCAGAATTCCTGCTGGAAAAAGCAAAGACATTCATGCAGGCTTTCTTACAGGATTTTTTCGTAAAGGAGAATTAGTGATTAAAAGTATGTAGAAATCTGACATAAAAATTTAGGTCTGTTTTTTTTAACGGTATACATTATACATTATTTCAAAAATTACGTAAAAGTATAAGTATTATCTCATCCGATTTCATATTGCTAACTGTGAAGAGATTTTGTGAAATTGATGTATTATCGTATTACATTTTAAGTCAGCTGCGATACTCGCGAACGTGTTTTCGTGAAAAAAAAATTTTCCATGCACGTAAGATTAAATAAACATGTGTATCCGCAATGATAACCTACAACTTGTTCTTGAGATTAATTTTTGAAGATGTATTGTAATATTTCAGATATATTTATACTGTAACATTTCAAAACAGTTACTTAGAAATATAGTCATTTTCTTATTACAGAAAGAAGAAATGATTTTAGTACTGTTATACCAAAAGATGCTATATTGTTGTTAAAATATTGCAGAAATTTTTTTGACATATTGCATGCTAGCTGTGTATTTTGTTTCTGCGCAATTAATAAACTTTTATTAAATCAAGTAACGGTGAACACATTGATTTATGCGTATATTTCTTGCTCTAAATGCAGGGACAAGATCTTTCTAGTATCTGCGCACCATATATTCTTTACGAGGGACACATGATACTTGGATATTTCTGCGGCTTCCCGCTGTATTTTTTTTTAATCTCGCGAGACTAGACAGTAACAGTAGCCTTTGGCTTTTACCAACAAGTTCACTTATGCGAGATCGTATCGTATGTTCTTTTATAAAATGTACACATATTGTATTGCACTTTAATATATTGTATCACTGGCACACTTAGAATAATAAACACAATGAGCTTGAATGCGTTTAATTTGCAGTTATAATGGAAATAATGAATATAATAAATTGGAGAATTGCTATGAACTCACCTGATAGAAGAACTTTATTCAGATACGTACGATTGACCGAATAAATACACTGTAACGCATGAATCGTATTAGATTTGATAGGAGAGGACTCGTTCCAATTGTTTACTTACATTTTTATTTATAGTATCATAAATAATCTCTTTGCAGGATCCATCCTTTGAGTGGAGCATTCGTCCTTTCATCGCGATTCCATGATTTAATACTAAATTCTCGAGACCGACGGCTCTTAAAGCTTCCCTTCCACGAATCGATAAAGCAAGATCTATGCTTACACCCTGAGAGCTTTCTATGCGAATATCTATCACAATTAGAAAATATAAAACATTTAATATGAAATTTTACAATGACATTTTAAATTTATTTACTTTAATTATTATTTAACCAGCAGCTGTAAGCAGTCTGATTACATTAGCACTTAAGTAACAGCTTATGCTTTTTCTTTATCAGTAATAATTTGAAGATGCACTAAATGTATCTAAAACTATTTCATTATATCATTGATATGTTACCTGCGCGATACTCATACAAACGCACTCGATGTCCGCGTTTGGCAAGAAAGCACGTCACAAGGGCGCCGACCTGAAAATCGGAAATCTCCATAAGATCTAACTTTCATTTCTGTATGCAGTGCAGTGGATGTTTCCAAATTTTCAAACAAATTTATGTAAACCGATTCTACCAAACAGATTTACGCAGATTGCACGAATTCACGCTTAGGCGTGAACTTTCAAAGAGGTAAATACGAATTAATATTTAAATCGCGGTATAAAAGCAAGCAAAGTACCAAACCGCCGCCAACAACGACAACATCTAGATCCCGTACTTCGCGTGCCATGATGACTCAACGTGTACTGCCAGTAGAATATCGAAACTAACAACCCGAGCAAGGTTTGCTGTATTACAGAGCTTCACCACGCCTCCATTCCCTCCCATCCCCTTCCCCATCCAGGTAAAAGCACGTGGAATTTTTTTCAGTAACAAATAAAATACGGCGGTGGCCGATAAAAAAATTATGACAAATAAATTCTTAGATAAAATGTAACTGATATATGGATTAATAATAAATGTGCAAAGGTATTCTTGTGTTATATAAGTATACCTATGAAAGCTTAGATGAAGTCAGTAAATTTATTGCATGATTAACGAAAATAAGTTGTAATCTAACTGAAGTAGTTGACGATCTCGGAATTTTTTTTTTCTTTTATAAGAATTTTAAAAAAATCATCGTGAACAATACACTATATTAAATGTTTTAGTGCCGAGTTCAAAAATATCAAGAGGTTCACAGCACTCTACTATTCTTTGGTTTTACGGGTCTTACGTTATCAGTCTTATCCATTATGCGGTCTCCTAATTTAGGAACGGATTTTATAAGATTGGGAGGCCTTGTGATAACCGCATGATTATTATTTTTTTTATATCAAAGGAATAAATCGTACACTCCATTATGTGCAATTTCTTCACGATCACTGTGTTTTCGCACGCTGCGCTGAACTTGAATGGCCTGCCTATATAAGCTGTCCGCAGGGATGCGATACCGCGTGCTTTACTCGCAGATATAACGGGACGCTCAACGTCATCTCGATGCCAATCATCATCTTCGGTCAAGTCTCAATGTCAATTGCCCTCGCAAAGTGGCCTTGACTTTTTTCCTTCAACATTGGATAATATGATTCTTTTTGGCTTAGTTATGCGTTTGATCAAGACAGATCTCCACCTGCTTGTATTCTTCTTACTGAAAATCTGAGAGCTTTAAGGTAGATAAAGCCATAGGACTCTTTGATGTCGTTGCATCTCGCCAAGTCCAGTTAGTGACAGGTCAATGTACTAATTGTCATCTTCCAATAAGAGTTGATTCTTAAAAGGAGTGACGTACCGCTTTAATCTCGCTTCTCCTTTCTCGTACCTCGTACCTCGGGTGACTTAGAGGTATCTATCATCTCTAAGTGATAATTTATGTCAGCGCGATTTTCTGAATTCGAGACCCTTGGTGGGAAGTCGGGAGGCCTAGCAATCCCTACCATTCATACCCCTTCGCGTTTTCCGCTCCAAAGGCAATATTTCATAATATTCCTGTCTTGTCCATAATCACAGCATTTTACCCTTTATCGAACTTGATTGGAATTTGGTATATGTAGTCGCAATACTAAACGCAGACAGCAGAACGTCTGCTATGTACGGAGATAACACATTGATCTTTGTTAGATTTTCTGTTAGTACCTTTCTATTACTGTCGTAAAGCTTACGTTGCCAGAGAACATGGTTGATATCCTCGCTAGGAAAGTCGTATTTACAGTGAACGTCATCGATAATTCCAAGACGATGAAGAGATTCAGCTAACACATAATGATCCTGTCTGATCCATGATATTCTCCAAAATTCGCTGATGGTCTGTTATCGAGGCCTGGTTACCCCCATCTTCGGACATAGATCTCTACATGGGTCTAGATTTCATCTTCTAGAGAGATTTGCGACACTGTCACAACTTGCATGTCTTCGATCTAGAGATGTTTCTCTGTAAGGTGGACCCTGTTACTGTACTCCACTGTCAGGTATGTTTAAGTCTGACACCTTTAATAGACTCACTCTTGCACTTGTAGCTGGGCTTCTCGCGTCTGACCCTTTCCTATGATTTTCAGATCCGTTGATAGCATTTTCAACGGATTCACCGTATTCTCCACAAATAACGCAACTTTTGACTTGGTGTCTACACCGATGATGCATTTGAAGTACAGTCGAACAATGCATAGATGCGAGATCTGAATAGAGACGTAATTTTTGTAATCTGTTTTTTTCGTAGTTCATGTGAAAAGGAGGCCAGATTATAGGTTCTTAAGATGGGTATGTATAGGGATACTTAAAACAATGGACCAAATTAATTTTTCATACTTTTTCCCGATACCGGTGAAAATGTTTGGTTTCCATCTTTCGTTGTGCTTGTCGTATACAGTGCTAGCTCATACAGTTCGTTTTTGTACAGAAGTTGATCGGCAACCGCGAAACCACCCCGCTACCGGCGGCAAAAAGGCAGGGGACCCAAATGGTCCCATCCAGGCCGGTGCCGGTGGTGAGGGAAGCAGTGGCGGCTCTTAGCCAGCCGCACTCGCCCCGATCCCTAAGCCTGGGCCGCGCACCCACGTTTACAGCCGCGCAGCATCGCAACACATTCGGCGCCAAAAATAACTCTGCTGCTCTCTCTCTCTCTCTCTCTCTCGGCTGCTGCTGCTACTGCTGATCGCGATCGTCAGCTCGGTCTAAGCAAGATAGCTCGGGTTCGCGCGGGCTGCCCCGCGGCGCACGCAGGAACCATCCGAGGGAAGAAGCGAATCAACGGCAGCAGCAGCAGCAACGAGCCACGGACAAGCCCCAGCTACCGACGCGGACCAGCGGCAGCAGCAGTCAGTGCGGCGATGTCGACGACGAACGACGCTTCGAGGGGGCAGCAGCAAGACCACCAGCGGCGGCTAAGGCTGCGGTGGTCCCGCGTCCTGCTGCTGCTGCTCCTGGTGACGTGGCTCGGTGCCGGGCTACCGGACGTGGTGGCGGGGGCCCGCGCCCCCGCCAAGGACTCTGCCTCGCAGCAGCACAAAGAGCAGCAGGCCGCTGGGGCTGGGGGTGGCGGTGGCCACGGCGGCAAGCCCAGAGACGACCCCGTCATCGAGGAGGTCACGAGCAAGCAGCTCGAGCGGCTGCTCAAGGAGAAGGACTTTGTCGCCGTCTACTGGTGTAAGTGCAGCAGCGCGATACTGGCCGCCCGACTGGCCACTGGCTATCTCTCTCTCTCTATCTCTCTCTCTCTCTCTCTCTCTCTCTCTCTCTCTGTGTCTCTCTCTCTCTCTCTCTCTCTCTGTCTCTCTCTTCGCAGTCTCATACGGGCTCGGGTTGCAAGATCGGTTATGCCCGATCGCGAGTGCGCGATCATCGGCTTTTCTCCGCTGCAGCCCATAGGTCTCGGCTACGTATACTCGCTCCTTTTCTGCGCGTCTGGCTGGCTGGTTGGCTGGCTGCAGGCCGATCCGCACCGTCTCGAATTCTATGCGCTCTCTCTCTCTCTCGAATCGCCTCATAGCGCTCACCGTTCGAAGCCGTCCCGTGTGCACATCGGCGAGTCTTTGTCGTCGTCGTCGCGTTGCCCCTAAAAATAGGCTCCTCGGCGCCGAAAGAGTCCTGACTAATTTTTCCTCGGCCGGAACGTGGCTCGCATCGCGCACGCAAACCC
>UELU01140967.1:0-14246 GCA_900490025.1 Megastigmus dorsalis | reverse complement strand
ACCCCCCCCCCCCCCCCCCCCCAACAAGAGGCTGCATTACTTTCATCCCCCAAAAACACACTTCCCGAAAGTCCTCGCTAATATTACTTCCAGGGATTATAATGCACATCGTGCAGTTGACGCTGCAACGTGCAATAATGGTATATCGTGACACATTTCAGGCCTGGCACACTGGTAAAATATATATATATATATAATGAAAATCCCCTCGGTTTTGTTTTAATACAAGGAGATCGATTCTCACACATGTGCACCGCACACGGGCTCTGGTTAATTTTTTATAATTGTAGGTCAAGAGTCCACGTTAAGGTCGCGGAGAAGTCAGATCCTCGATATTCTTTTCGCGTTTATTCTCTCCGCATTTTTTCCCTCCGCTTCTTTATATCCACGCCCGCCGCCGCCGTCTAGAAAATACCGCCGGGTTTCGTGCCAAGTGTGTTTTCTCTCAAGAGTTAGCAGCAACACGCGCACAAACACTTTTGCGAACGCCGGAGAGGAGACGAGAGAGCGAGAACAGAGGAGAAAACTTTGCAGAGAGCAAATGTTTACCCTTGCAGCGATTGCAATGCGATAAAAAGAGACACCCGAGTATATAAGAATTCGCTCGCGCACATATATACAGGATTCGGAATCGAGAGATCGTTATTCTCTTTGTGGTCGCCCGCCGCCGCCGACGAGCGTGAGGAGGAATAATTTTGTTTGCTCGACTCGACTTGGGACGATTTAATCCACGATGGAATTCGATCAAAAATTGTTGTTTGGCAACACGACATTAACTGCAGTCTGCGCAGTGTATATATATACGTATGTGAACTTGTGAAAATATACCAGACGGCCGGCGACCGAGAGATTTTATTCCGCAAATGGACAACTGAATCAATAGACGGAGGGGGTCGAGAGATTTATATAGTCCCACCGCGAGCGATGACTACATATGTACAGCGTGGAATCAAAAACTTCGATCATCCGTCTTCCGGATATGCTCGAGACTTTGCGCCTATTATAACAGATATAATAAACAATTGCGCGAAGAAGCTTATGCATGCACGAGAGGCGGTGCTAACTAGGCTCTTTTTTCCACGACAATGAGAAAAAACAAGGCCTAGGAGAATAATTGTCAATTAGTTCTTGTGGTCCGACGTCCCGGTTGCGAAAAGTGTAAGTAGAAAGTTTTTGAATTGAAAACATCAAATGCAACTTATAAAATTGATTGATGACGAGCTTTGAAATTTCAAGGATCTTTAAAAAGTATACACTTGGCCTTTATCTCATTGATGTATGTTTAATATTTTAAGCGATAGCGGAAGGTTACTGGAAACATTTACAATTTTTTGGATCGTATTTGGTCAGAATGTGAAAAGTGTCAATACCAGTACACTCAACATATATTTTTATCGAGACCTGCGAAAATATTCGATAAAATATCTTTTGCACTGCGCCTTAAATTCACCTTATCTTTTAAGTCTCAAACCCAAGTTTCGCTAAAGTTACATCGACGTAGATTAGAAAAGTTGTTCGTACAGTCGACGTGTAGCATATACTTTACATATGAACCCGTAGCGTTGTATTAAAACTAATTTTCAAATTGAAACTTTCTTAGATATTATGATTATACATAATTCATAATTATCTTCATTCTGCAAGAACTCTTCTTTATCATTTGCCATTCAATTTGAATAACAAAAAACCCCTGATGGTAAAAGTATATAGCCAAAAATCAAGGATTATCGAAATATACATATCCTTGCGATTGCGAGACAAAAGAAAATCATCAGTCCGAGCAAGAAAGTAGCGAATTAAAAAGGAATAGCTAAGACTCGCTCTTAGCCCTCCGCGCTGAAAAAGGGTAAGTGGGGGGGTGGATGGTTAAAACGCGACGACCTCGGGTGTACTCTTGACCTTTTCATTATTGTGCACCAGCGTGTAATCCCCAAGACCGTTATATTATTTCGTATACTAACGATCCCCCGCTTTTCTGTGGGTACACACGAGACTCGTTGTACATAGTCGGCTAAGTCTCGCGGCCTCCGACGAAGTAAGGAATGCGGGACTCGGGCGCGTCGATTCACGAGCTCCTACATCCGAGAACCCCACACCCGCTCGCATCCAACGACACATCACGTGCACGACATACCCATGTTGTACACGGTATATAGCGCAGTACAACACATGCAGGGAGTTACGCGCGATTATGCGCGAGCTGGAGGAGGAGAGGGAGGTTGGATGCACGTGTGTTGCGAAGCCAGCCAGACACAAGATCGATTCCTCCGCCACTGTATAGGCCTTTTCTTTCCCTTCCTTTCCGCGGAAGCTTTTGTCTCGGTTCTGCAGCGCGGCGAGCACCTATCCCGAGAAGTAATTTGTAAGACAAGCTGTTGTGCGCTCTCTCTTTCTCTGTGTGTGTATATACATAGCACAGACTGCTCTCCGTGGAAATTACATTCGGAATTCGCTAACCCACTTTTTCGTGTATACCTCGAATTTTCCTCAGCTCGCAGCTATGTACTAATTCCCTGCACGGCACTCGAGAGTTTTTTTTACTCGTTCTTATTTCTTTACATTACACGCCTCTGCACACGCGCACGGTGTGGATTTACTTTACGATGTATACCTAATGGTGTTATACGGAAGTTTGGAGATGGAAAAAAAAAAAAAATTGGGAATGATGATTCTGATAGGCGGAGTTTAATGGTCGATCAAAGTTTCATGGATCGCTTGCAATTAGAGGCCGTGGAGTTATGGGGCGGTTACACGAAGGCGTATAGATATTACGAGAAGGAGAAGCTATTACATTATATATATTGTTACGAGGCGTGTCCTAAACAGGCTGTTTCTCCAGACAATATTTTGAAGGAGAGGATTTATGATTTGGATGCGAATAGCGAAACTATTCCCCAGAACTCCTGTACAAGCTGTTTAGAGAGAAATCGTCCTGTAACAGGAACTCGGTAGTTAATGAGGATTTTTACGATGCGCGATTTTGCATTTGCTTTTTGTTACTGCTCCGTTAAGGTTGAAGGATGGGGAAATGCTATTGTACACCAAGGCTATTGACTTGTGCGCATATTGTTACCTACTTCCATAACAATACACGTTGGCACAAAGATATATGCGCAAATATATATCGTCATCTATAACGCCTGTGGTATTGTTCGTGGAGATTAATTAATATGCTTGTATAAATTGAGCTGAAGTTGATAGGAAGTTATTATTCTTCTGTAATCTTAATCGAATATAAGCGCGAAATGTGTATATATTCTACGGTGCTCTATAGCCTCGGTAATTAGGTCAGAAACAGCTTTGTGTATACCAGACTCGATAAAAAAATTAATGTAACGAGGCTGGTTATTAATATCCGGCGCCCTCCTATAATCAATTATTCTTGAGAAATGAGATTGAAATTTTTCAATTTTGTACAGCGCGCAAAGCTTTGGTCAATGCGAAACCTCGAAATAATTAATTTTCCTCCGTGTCTTGGAAAATGTGCTAATTGTTTTTTCTATACTCTTGGTTGGCAATTGTCATTGCAACTTTCTGATATAATAAGATAAAGAGATATTATAAAATTAAAATTATATTTTTAATAATTTTTTTTAAAGCAATACACCTGAATGTACACATTCATTTTAATAACATTTGATTCTGAATATTGTGTCGTGTTTCGCCAACATTTTGCGAAACCTCTATGTAAAATCGTTTCTTTCATGGCATTGCGTGAGCGCAATTGGAAATGAAAAAAAATGCAAAAGAAAAAAAGAAACGGAAATTCAAAAGGCAAATTGTACGTATCAAAGTCATAATTAAAGATAAAAAGAAACTAGTACGGCATTCGCGATATATCGCGTACGCGAAAAGTCATTTTCCACGAAGCGTATAAAAAGAAAGTCCGCGTATAGCTGGGGCTATCGGCTACGTCAATCGAGCCAACCTCCATAATAAACCTCACCCGGCACGAATTTCACCCTAATCACGCGAGATCTTCCGCTTATTCGCGCAAGCAAAGCAGTTAAAACCTCTATCCAAATCTGTGTAACTCTCCGTGTGTGTGTGTGTGTGTGTGTGTGTATACACGTAAACTGGCCACAATCGGAAAGTAAAACGCGAAAATCAGAACCGAGCGAGAAATCGCGAGAACTTTGCACGCCTAAATAAGCTTTTCTCTCTCTCTCTCACACCACGAGCTTTATAGTTTACCCTCTTTAATGTCGCGTGTAGCAACGTTTAAGTTTTCTCCACTCGAGGAGGATCGATTTTTAGCCGCGAGAAAGAGAGAGAGAGAGAGAGCCAAGCTCTGTTGGACCCACTCACACACACACGCACACATCTAGAGATGTGTGGCACATGGCTATATAGAGCGAGCGAAAGGGAAATGTAAGTGGAGCGAAAAATCTCCGGCGACTTGAGAGAGCGAGAGAGAGAGAGTGGGTGAGAGAAGGAGATGGATCGAGACTAGAGCAGATATAGAGACGACGGCGACTGGCTCTCGTTGTTTTTCTAGCGCCGCGGAGAAAAGTCAAGGCTAGAGGATACGAGTCGAGTGCGAATCAATTTTCGTGTCGGGACGATTTTGCGAGGCAAGCAGTCGCCAAGAGCGTACATACGACACTTTGCTTTATTTGGATGTGAGATGGCGTGTGGATGTTGCTGCTGCTTTGGAATTGTTGGCCAGAGAGAGAGAGAGAGAAAGAGAGAAATAGATGGGACGAGAGAGCGACGCGATAAAAGGAGGAACGCGGAAATGCTTTTTGCGGCAAGTCGCCTGAATGATTGAGGGGCTATACGTGCTGCCAGTGGTTCTTTTTTTCATCTTTTTTTTCTTCTTCTCAAGATAGGAATTTTAATGCGCTTCTACTGGATGATGAGTTTAAAGCTTTTGTTTTCCACTGTGATTTATCAAACATTTACGCGGTTGTCTTTTTTTTTACAGTCCGCCAAACACTTTGACGCCCTGTAATGTTGAGAGCTCGCGAGACTTGTAGAGTTTCGGGAAAAAATGTTATTAATTAAATAATTTCTTTTAAGATTTATGTATAGAAGTGCATTTTTAAAAGATGACACCTGTATGAGTGGTGTGAAGCTTAGATTAAAAAATTCAAGCGTCGCCGGAGTTTGGGGGATGCATACGTGCAAGTAGAAACATCCGAGCTTGGTAGGACGACTATTTTTAACGATAAATCTTGCATTGATTGTTTTTAAACTTTTATGAAAATCTTTCTTGATTGATGATACGCCCTAAACAATGGTTAACTTTCATATACATTTTCATTTTGAACGTGTTGATGTCCTGATCAAAAAGGGAACAAATTGGTTAAGGTGGAGCTTCATTCGATCGATATCATGAAACCGACACGAGATTTAAGTAAAATTTAGGAGTCTCCCAAACCTTTTTCCGTACTGCATTAGCGCTAATACTGGGATTCCCGATTTTGTTGCTAGGGTACTTTACTGATTTCCTGTCCGTAGCTCGTAAGTAAAGTACATGAGCGTCAATCAGTTTCATTAAACTTCTATAAACTTATATAATGTCCATTAACGCCTCCATTTACTTGGACAAATTAGTGTTTCAAAATATACGTTTTCAGTTTTACAATTAAAATAGGAAATGCAAGATGTGCAGGACTTAATCTTTTTTGAACAGAATTATAATGATTAATAAATATTGAAATATTTGAGTTAAAAATAATAACAATTCAATCGTGTGATAAAAGTTTGTAGAAAATTTTCATGTATATTAAATACACAAATTTCGAATCCACGCGCGGATCGAAAATACTTGTACGTAAGTAAGATTCCTTCGATGAAATTCTCTGTACGAATTCTGAATTTCAAATACCTTCTCTACACTGAATTTTTATAAAAGCGTAGAGATATTTGAGAAAACGTTTAATCTAAAAACAATATTTGAACTGCTTAAATATATGCAAACAATGTATTTCAAAATAGAATGTGCTTGTTTAATTAAATTTTCAATTATTGATTTTGCTAAGAATAAAAATTAATCCGCGTTGTTAGTTGTAATTTAATTAACTGTAAATTCTATGTATAAATATATTTCGTGTCAATAAATTCATGAAACTTATAACAACTTTAAATTGTTTAATGATCTGGAATTAGAAAAATCCAAATAGTCAACAAAATTTGAAAAACTTAAATAAAGTCATTGTGATAACATAATTAAAGTTATCATGACAGTATGGAAATGTTAGTATCAGTAGATACACACCGAGTCTGGTAAGACGGCGTATCGCTACACTTTACACATATATTTGCATACATATGAACAATAGGAGAAGGTCGATACCTTCATAATAATGGGTTATTTTAAAAAAGTGCTCATTTCAGTGCAATCATAAGTTTACAGACTGTCTGTACAATTAGCATTTGTTTCAAATCATTTCCCTTTTGCTTTTTACGACTTTTTTAAAAATATTTATATTTTTCCTCCGTTTATATTTTATGGATTCTCGATCGATGTAGATCTCCGACCAAACTCTTAAAGCTACGGCAATGAAAAACTTTCTTAATCTTTTGTAATTATCAGGTCAATCTTAATCTTTTGTATTTTAATTATGCTTCCAGATGTTCCGCGCCACTTATAATTAAAAGCCCACTGTGTGTTCCAAGAAAACACACACAACCCAGAATACAACAAACTTCCACAATCGATAGCTTTAATAAAATATGTTGATATTATACCCTGCGCATAAATTTAAAATCGTAGCATTCACAAATGGACACGTCATTCCGGCAAAGTTCTTCTCTCGTTCCATTTCCCCGCTCTGATCTTTAAAAAAAGAAAGAAAGTGGAAGAAATTGAAAATCGATAAAACAATAGAACGTTCTCCCAAAGGCACCCATGCACATTTCCATCGAGTGGTAGTCGATCGCTCGTTCTAAAAATCGATAGCTTATTCGCCACGGTCTCAAAGGCGTAGCAAGGGCACTATTTTGCTATCCTCCGCCTCCTTGCGAGCGCAAAATATTTCCCCCACGTCACGCGTATCCAACCCCTGCCGACGATTATTATACATCTATGCGCGCGAATTCAGGCCTCTTATTATTATACACGCGATGCGCGCACCCCGTCATATGTATATACGTATACAACCAACGCGGCACCTACGCGCTTACGTGTACACAACTGCTGCACCCCCCTATATACACGTACATACATCGGTGTAATAAACTCGCAGGTTGGCGAAGCAATACAAAAAAAGGAATAAAAGCAGAGGGAAAGAGATATATAGTCAAGCCTAGTTTTATGGACAGGGCGAAAAATCGATTTCGTCCCATCGTGCGCGAACTATTGCACATACACACACGCAGACGGGCTATGTGTGTATGCAGATAGAGAGTTGAAAAAAAAAAAGGAAGAAAGAAGAGAGTGCCAAAGGCGGCAAGCATTTCAATTTGCCGTCTGCACTGGTCGTTCGTCCTCTTTCTCTCTCTCTCTTTCTCTATACATATATCTATGTCTGTGGGCGATGGGCTGCACACTGGTGGAGAGGTGATCAGCGGGAAAAAGGAGGTCAAAGCCGAAATTACCGATCGCGAGCTTTATATCTGCGTGCGCGCGACCGAGCGAGAATTCACTTTTCGCGTGGATAATCGAAATACTACACCTCTCTCTCTCTCTCTCTCTCTCTCTCTCTCTCTCTTTCTCTCTCTCTCTCTCTCTCTCTCTCTCTCTCTTTCTGTTTCATCTTACACAGTTCTATATCCGTGTGGCGCGCGAGGTTATTCCATTAGATACAGGTATAAGTAATTCTCCAGAGCTGTCGGGTACGGCACGCCTTTCTCCTCTAGATCTCGTGTTTTTTTTTTCCTTCAACGGTTTCATTTTACGAATATAACGAAGCTGTAACGAGCGATGGATCGATAATTTTATCTGTGGATTGATGGCAGCACAGCACCTATTTATAGGGGCTTCATTGATTCCCGGGGTTTTCTCAACGAACAGAGTATATATATATATATATTCGCGGCCCTTTGTCTCTCGTCCCCTTCTCCCGTCCCTGCAGTCTGATATTTTATGGGCTTATTCAGCAATTACAATATGCTAATTTTGTAAGGGATTCGAGTTGTGTTTCTTTTTACCGCTGATCAGTTGAGTGGGAGGTTCGATCGACGTTATTATTCAATGATAGTCTCCGATGCACCTCTGTATATTACGACTCACCGGAGGGCGTTTGTATAATTGCGCGAATTATCCGTGGAACAGCTGCGGATCGGAATTGATTACCGCAGTCACCCGACATTCGCCGATATACATACATATATACTTCGTATACAGTTTAAAAGCTCGACTTCCATTAGCATATATCATTTTACGTTACAGCTTGGGTTTATCTATTTTTACGTTAAAGTTTACAGTGAAAAATGTATGGCTGGTGCCGTAAAATACGAGAAAATGTATGCGCGTGTTTCGAGCTTTCGATAACTATAACGAAACGCATTAGCGCTTGCACGCGCTCAACGTTCATAAATAGGTGTGATTCTGTTAAATGAGAAGCGTTTAAAGTAAAATTCTTTGGTTTATTATATATATATATATATATATATTAGGTAGAAACATATTGCAAGCGTTGCAATAAGAATATTTTTGTTAAAGGCACTTGAACTGGGTATAAATCACGCTATACGTTTTATTAAAAGGTAGGACGATTTTTTTTTTCTCGAAAGCATATAAAAGCTGTGAAATAAAAAAGAACGATATAGCAAAAAAAGGAATCAAAGTAAAGTGGTTGCATCTACTTTCTTTACATCGAGATAAACTTTCAAACTTTTCTGCGCGGAGATTTAAATCGGATTGCTTTTCGCGTCGGCGTTCTCGTCGTCTAAGAAATTTATTTTTCACCGAGATAGAGAGAGGCAGAGAGAGAGAGAGAGAAAAAAAAACGATCATTCGCCATTAGATGAAGTGGAAGTCAAATTGAAAATTTATTTCTTGAATATTTCATGACCTCAGGTCTTTCCCAGGACTCCGCAAAAAACGCGTAAGCTCAAAAGCTATAAATCTAAATTGTTGCTATTGGTAATTTAAGCAATTGATTTTTATAAAAAAATGCATTTTACAGAAATTGCTATATAACTTCTTTCATATCTAAGGTTTGGGCAAAGATATAGTTGATAAAACTATGTATTATTATATACTTAGTATATAATAATATTCAACGATCTCGAGTGTCGCTTTTTATCTTCTATGTTAATTTTCCGTACTTATTGTCCTCGGCATTTTCGCGCGCCACACGAAATATTACACATAATTATAATAAATATTCAAGACCACGGAAAACTAATCTGCATAGATAAGGCGCATAATAAATTGCAACACAAGGATTGCAAAACTTAAGCACGTCTCATTTTAACCTTTTTTCGTTAACAAAGGGAACGTGTATTTTTACCAGGATGCGATAATTCAGATCTTGTAAAGTCCGCAAAAATAGATTTAAACTCATAATGCGGTTAAGAGTCATACTAGAGTACATAACATTTCTCTAAAACCTTGCACTGCCGCGTAGTAGAAAACAATCGGTTAATAAAATATTTACATTTGCCATCTCATATTATATCTGAATACTATCACATTTGATTAGCGTGCACTAAAAAAGATAATTTTTCTCAATCACTCAAGTGAACCACTCCGGCCATCGCAATATTTACAGCCACAAAAATCGAAATCCTTCAACCAACATCTGCGCAATTCCATCAAAAAGTAAATCATAAAGTTCCCGAAACGCTGCGGCAGCTCAAAGTGACACGGATAGGCAAAGAGCAAAGGAAGATGAGTTTGTCCCTTGTTACCTCAGAGAGTATAAGGCCGGGGAAAATCCGTTTGGGGAAATTCGCCCCGAACTCTCTCTCTATCTCTCTCCTTTCCACAGTGTTGCATACACACACACACACACACGCCTTATCGCCTTACGTATACCTAAACAGATAGGGAATATATAAGAGCAATGGGAAGATGTAGGAGGGGTAGCCATCGGAAGAGCGAGCGAGAGAAGTAATCGCGGGGGTGAACGGGTTGACGTCAATCCGGCCTTTATATTCCGAAACGATCCGTGACCTCTCTCTCTCTCTCTCTCTCTCTCTCTCTCTCACTCTCTCACCGCACATCGACCGAAAGAGGGGGAGGGCAACGAAGTTTTTGGTATGGGCTATACGCGTGCAATGTCGAAGCGTATGTTGCACGTAAACTCGGCTTAATCACGCGAGATCGCACAAATCGCTAAAAACGGTGATATATATAAGGATATGAATTTATGGGCGCACACGCGCTTCTTGCCTGCACCTATATATTGTGTGTATATGCAGGCATGTTCGCGTTGAGGGTTACAGCACGATTGTCTTTTTTTCGCTTATAGGCAGGTTTATTTTCGTCGAAGAAGAGGGCTTTTATCGCTTAACGAGCCCGAGATGTGTCTTGTATACATATATATATATATGTATAGCTGGATATAATGTATACAGGAGGGGGTGATATTATCATTGCGTATGGGTATAAAACGGTATCTCTTTTTTTTTTACAGCGAGAAGGTCCCCTTAATATGAGTGAGAAGCTGGCATAAAAAGAAGGTGTAAAAGTTTTATTTCGCGGGCTGAAAGATAATTATCTTTAACGACTAATTAATTATCTCGCGGTATACCTATACATAACTTTTATTCGCCGCGAAAGGGTTGATACGCGTCTAATCCGTATACCTAATGAAAAGCACAATTTTTGTTCACCGCCTACATAAACGCGCAACAATAATGGTATATTATTGTACTTTCTAAAATGACATTCAGCAAAGTACGCGCTTTCGCGAAAGAATATAAATTGTAGCATTTCTCTCCTGCGAGATTTCCGCGATACTCGAGAAACAATTTGCCCAGATGAAGCAAGCAGTCGCGATCGCTCTCGTTATATATATATTCGCGCCATTTCCTGCCCTTCTGTATTATCTATATATGTATATAAAGCGCGTTATAGATATACGTTGAATCAACTTCCGATTTCAATGCGAGCTCGATGCTTAACAGTTTTGGCCAAGTGTTCGACATTGTTCGCGATGTATATATATGCAACTTAAGCGCATGTGAATTAAAATACGTATGTTCTTGTAGTAACTGAGCCACATTTGCCTCGAGCACGTGTATATGCAACGTCAATGCTTTTCAGTTCTTATGTGCCGGCGAGTCTTTTGTTAAGAAAATACAATCGAGTATTACGTGATCGGGATAATAAATGGAAAGATTTTTCGAGAGAAGAGCGATGACAGATATAACGCTTCTGTCTTTTTTGAAAAAGTATACTGTACGCTTACAAGGGAGCGTATTTTTCAATTTTTTTTTCAGTTTCAAAAATTTATATTCATAGCTCGATAAACTCATAATATTCATGACAAATCATTATAAAACAAAAAATATCAAACACAATATCTTAGGTTTCTATGAATATTTTATGACAAATTAAACGATCACCACGGTTGAGCACATTTTATTCTAGTTATGTAAATGGAATGTTCTTTCCAGATGGAACGAAATCTTATAGACTTAATTGTTAAAAACAATCTTGTCTTTACGACTATACGTCGTTCTAGTTCAAAACGATCGTTTACGTCGCGTACACGTACGTACGTGACGATTTTTTATTGTCCGCTTGTTAAAGTCACTTGGCTTGTATAATTGCTCGAAGGCTGTAATGTATAAATAAACGTGTTCCACCTTGAGGAGAAAGAAAAATGAGCTGGCCTGGGTGTGGGTGTAGTTTTACGTTAGGTTAATGGCAGCGTTTTAAAAGGTTTAACGCCGTGTAGAAGCTATTCGAAGATTGTATTGTGTGTTAGCCTCTATATAACTTCCGAGCGCCCGCGTGTCTCGTTTCGGAAAACTTTTCGAGCACGACTACACAGGGTCTGCTGCAAAAGGGATTCACCTAATAAATTATTGAGCTAGTGTTTCCGCTAAAGTTTAACCGATTATCTATAGCACTAATGTCGGATTAAATTGCAGTAACGGTGTCTAGTAGAATTTTTCTCATTGCTTTTTTTTTTGCGCGAGTAATAATAATATACGTTTGCGAACGAAAAGTGTTTCAAGGGTTGCGAGTGGAAATGTCATTGACTAATAAAAGAAATTAATTGGTATAATCAAAATGGCGTAACGAAGTAATCCTATACACGTATTAATTGACTACTAAATGATGACAAATGAGTTTTCCAATTTGATTTGTAATTTACTGGCGGGTGAAAATCGCGTAAATTACACGGCCGCCTACTTTCCGTTGCTCGCAATGTTATATCAAATAAATGGTTTAACGAGCAAAGCCAACAATATTAAGCAATTTAAAAGCGATCGTTTCGCGGAGCATCAATATTAATACCGCGCAAATCGCGTATTGTCGCAACGCGATTACTATCCACGCGAAAGTCTCGCGAACGAGAAAAGTCTATTTTTCCACTCGATAAACTTTTACAACCTCGCGGTCAAGTGATCCGTCTTGTCTACCCTCATTTCACTCGTTGTCGTCCTCTCCCTCTCTATTTCTCTCCCCGTCTCTTTGCTTTTCTCGCCTTCACACTGAGAAACTCCATTCCACTCTTTCTCTCTCTTTCTGTCTTTCTGTCGTAGGAACTGAATCGTCAGCTGATCGGCTCACCGGCTTAGCAGAGGCGCGATGATGCGATCGTTTACGTTGTGTACGCTCGTGTGAGTGTTGCTTTTACACTTTGACGATGCTTTAAACGCGAAAAAAAATAGAGAGGTAGAGAGAGACGAGTGAGCATCAACAAGACCAGAAATAAACAATGACATTGTTTTTTATTCGAATCAGCGCCACAAAGAGGAATGCCGTTTCGCTAAAAATATATATAGTCGGTGGTGCGTTTTTTCAATAAAATGAATAGTCTTGCATTGAGACAAGTTAAATATTTTTATACGCATGTGTGTAATGGAATTGTGTTAAGCTGTAATTTTAATTAAATATTTTTTTTACTCTGCTGACAGCTATTATTCCAAAGTAAATAAATGAAACGGCTGGCGATGCTGTCAATTTTTATTATATTAAATAAATAACGACGTTTCGGTTGCTTTTTTGTAATCTTTCTCAAGTCACCAAAGTTATTTTAATTGTTATGAATATGTTTTTTTGTTGTTAGCTTGTCCATAAAATTGTCTATAATAAATTTAGAATTTTGTACAGAAATAAGGGTTTTTTTATATGATAATATTCATTAATTAGTGTAAATTAAAATGCATAGATTTGTAGCTCATAAATTTCTTATATATTCTATACACTATTTCGTACATAACCCCCACTCTGTTGTTACATAACGAAAGCAATAAAGGTTATTTACTAAATGATGTAATTATATTATCTCGACATTCAAGTAAAACTACTAGAAATTATTCAGACTTCAATAACACTTGAGCATCTACCCTCAGTAATTACTCTAATTAGTTTTGCAAAGATTTATGATAGATTTCTCTCTATAAATTTCACAGGAAAGTTTTACGCCATTATTCATCATTTTCACAATCTTCCAAATACCCTTAAGAGTTTCAATAAAATATATAAAATAGCAGATCAAGATTTTCAAACAGCAATTTCCACAAATAGCAAATCCGTATACCAATAATCCACAAAACCAATTTAACAGTTGACTTATTACGATCGCAACAAAAAAAAGATCAATCAACGTTATATCAAAGAGCAGATATCCATTGCAATGTATCAAGCTCGAGAGACTAACAAAAGCCACTCGAAATCTATATAGGCAATTAATCGGAATAAATAACAGGCAGTAAATAAAGCAAAACAAAAAGAAAAAGAAAAAAAAGCAACGCAGGTACATAAATCAGAGTTTATCATTCGCATCACGCTTTGCTACACCTCACGTGCTAAATCACACTCGTGCTACTTACGTACACTCGATCCCTCTCCCTCCTTTCCCCCTTTCTCGCCCAACCAATATACCCTCCGAAAAAGCATGCAAATCACCGTACAAAATCATCCGAGTTTTGCACTCCCCCAGTTCTTTCGTTGCTTCCTCAACCCGAGATTAAATCCAACTCAACGAATGCCCAATCGATCAAAACAAAGGAGATCTTCGCGAACCAAACTCACGATCTAAGGAAAATTTTTTCGATCCGTCAATCGATACCAGGGAAAAGATCAAAATCGCGAGATATCGTCGCCCCTCGCGAAACTTACTCGTAACCATGAAAACTGAGTATATGCACACAGGTGGGGGGGCGGGGGA
>UELU01140965.1:0-10793 GCA_900490025.1 Megastigmus dorsalis | reverse complement strand
GTCTTATAGCACGCATAGGCCCACGGCCACTTTTGTACATTTGAGTAATAAAGCACATTATGGATTGAACTATTGATTAAAGTATTTTAATTATTTATTTGCCACCCGGCAAATAAACATGGTAGCAGAGCTGCTGAAACAATCGCGATAAAACGGATTGTGCCTATTGTGCGTGTCTCGTGTTCGGCGTGCTCCCGGCAAATAAATATGGCGTCCCGGCGTAAATATTGTAGACATTGTGTGGCTGACGCTATTACTACATGTGGGAAGAATTCGCTCATTTTCTTCCCCATTCCATCGGTGTAGTCGCTTTCGTAATTCAGTGTTACCGTATTTTTTAAAACTTTCAATTTTCGTTAGTGCGGCTGACCTTATTGCCACGTGCGGAAAACACCTTATTTTTCCGACTACCGAAGAAAGTTGAATACGGATATCTTGTGGTTTTGTGCTTCTTTTGCAACTTTAAAAATCGTGTACATTGTGTGGCTGACCTTATTGCCGCACAATTACAAATATTGTGGACATTGTGTGGCTGACCTTATCGCCGCACGATCCCAAAAATTGTGTATGGTGTGTGTTTTTCCGCCATATTACGCATATTATTGTGGTAGCATCAATTGCCGACCATCTTGCGCACTTCATCATCAAGACGTCGTCAAGCGAGGAAGAAGAGTGGGGTTTCGGAAGCGCGTACGGCTCACATATACAACACTACAAAGGAGTTTGGCTCGCGTAGTAGTTGTCGCCGCCGCTTACCCACCAATTCGCTGAGGCTACACTTGGAAAGGAGACTTTGAACGTTGAATACGTCGGCGAGCTTCTACCAGTGGGCAAATTCTGACTATTGGGCAATTACCTACTGAGCTGTGCGACGCTACTCATCGAGTCACCGTTTTATTTTCGTTACCAAGTGACATTTTTAGTAAATTTTCTATGAAATGGCTCATCTTTTTTTGAGATTATTTAAAAATTTGAAACCGTTTAACTTCTTGAGTTTAAATGTAATTTTCTTTTCACATTTGAACATTTTGCATCAAATAAGTATTTTTTTTTGCTCGTGTATAACAGAAGCAGTTATTGTATAAGCATCGCAGTTAAAGTGTTTATGTCGTAAAAGCCATGCGCGGCTCAGAGTTCGCATTAATCGTATATATTGTCATTAAACAAACGTTTCTTGCATTGACGGTGCTTGTGCTTTTCGCATTCCTTGTACCGCTTGTAACCGTGAGACGCTTCAACATTGCACGTTATGCCTTGCATCGGTGAAATTGTGTAAGCCTTTCAATATTATACAATTTATCATATATATACATGTAATATTACTTGCCGCTATTGTCGACATTAATTTTGAAAGCACACACATACAGTATGCATGTATGAATGTGGTAAGTCCATTTGTTATGTGTATGCATGTATGAAGCCCCTCCCTTTTTACACGTGGTGGAGCTAAAACTTTGTATAGCTTGCGGTATAGTGTGACAAAGTGCAGTTTAAATTTTTTTTTCTTTTTTCTCTTTCCTTTTTATTTCTAGTTTTACCGTTAAATTAAATCATTAAAATGACCAATCCGGCTACAGAATTACTTGCGCAAAACTCGCTTTATAAGTATCTCAAAAATTTTGTTGCGAACTCAACTACTAAAGTTGCTGAGGCCAAGCGAACAAGATCGCATTTTGTAGCGCGTTTGAAACTGTTGGAGTCGTATTGGAGCACCTTTGTTGCTACCAACAAAATACGTTTGCCTTTCGCCTCAGACGATGCGTATAAGTCGGATAAATATTTTCATGATAACTGGTATGAATCAGCGGAATCGGCGTATATAGAAGCGCAATGTATACTGGCTGACGAAATAGCAAAATTAGATGCACTAACTGCACTCGCGACCGGATCAGGCGCTTCACCACTTAATATTAATAACAATGTACCATGTGCTCCAGCACTTAGTCACTCCGTGCCTAAGGTTGTTGTTCCCACCTTTGATGGGAAGCAGGCAAACTGGGACACATTTAAGGAATTGTTCTCAGTCGTCGTGATAAATGACCCACGAATTCCGCCCATTGTTAAATTGCAGCACCTTCTTAATAGCGTGCAGGGCACAGCCAAACGACTTCTGGCTGGAGTCAAAGTGTTCCCCACCAACTTTCAAATTGCTTGGGACAAACTCCTCAGGAGGTATGATGTAAGGAAGCGCCGTCTTCAAGCGCATTTACAAGCCTTCATCGACCTTCCCTCAGTCATCAAGGGCACAGCTGAGGAGATTGGTGTTCTTATAGATAGAGCTGAGGAAGCAGTTAAAGGGTTGCAGGACCTTGAATGCCCCGTCGAGCATTACGACCTTTGGTTTGTTCATTTAGTAGCCCGCAAATTGGATGCGGATACAAGGGAAAGCTGGAATATTCACGAAGAAAGTGCTGAGGACTTCTCCTCTTATAAGTCCCTGCTAACCTTTTTAGAGAATCGCATGGCCAGTTGGGAGCCAGTTTATGATGAGAGCCCAATTGAGCGCGACAGTAAGCACAGACATGGCAACTCAAAATCAATTAGGGCGCATGTTGCCCAAGAATCGAAAAAACCCGACAAGCAGCCAAAAAGGGGCAATACCTTTTCTTGCATTTTCTGCTCTGGTGGTCACTCTGTATTCAGGTACAAGAAATTTGTCGCCCTTAATCTAAAAAAGCGCTTAGACTTTGTAACAACGAACAAGCTTTGTCCGCTCTGTCTTTCCTCTAAGCATTCTGATGTAAATACATGCACCTCATCATATAGGTGCCCCGTGGGAGACTGCGGTGGGAAACACGCAGCTCTACTCCACGCTGAAAAGCAAAAGTCCGTAAAATCGCACAATACAAAGGTTGAAAGAAACCCCTCTGAGTCTGAATCATCGACTAATTCAGAGTGTTCGTCTGGCAGAGTGGATTCTGTGGTGGCTAATAACACTCAATGTTTGAGTACGTTCTCTCGCCCAATTGTGCTTTTACCTACGGCAAAAGTCTTCTTGCGAAATGAGCAGGGAGACAAGATTGAAATCAATGCTCTAATTGACCACGCGTCCATGAGCTCTTTCGTTTCGAAAAAAGTGGTGTCCGCCCTGGGTCTCCACAGACAAAGAATTAACGTAAACGTCATAGGTGTGGGCGAGACGCAAACAGCTACGGCTAAACGATTCTGTAAGCTGTCAGTACAATCTAAACTGGACAGTACCTTTACCCTCGATTTTCAAGCCCTAGTGTTAGGTCAAATTACCTCAAATCTTCCTCCAAGGGAGTTTGAGGTGGGTGACTGGCCCCACTTAAAACATCTAACTCTAGCAGACCCTCAGTATATGAGGCCAAAACCGATTGATTGTATCCTCGGTGCAGATGTGTACGCTCGCATCCTGCGGAGGGGTATAAAAGTTGTCCTCCGGATATACCGTCGGCTCAATACACGGCGCTAGGCTGGATCGTAGTTGGGTCCGTTGACACTAACGAAAATCATTGCACGGACGTTCGTTTGAATATATGCATCAACGCATACTTTACAAAAGAGGAGATCTCGCTTTCAGATACCCTCTCGAAATTTTGGGAGATTGAACAAATCCCAAAGTCGCTCCCATTAACTAAGGATGAGCAGGAATGCGAACAACATTTTGCGCAAACATTTTTTAGGCAAAACGGCCGGTATGGCGTGCGCATACCTTTTAAGGTCGAACCTACATTTCCCGGTTCGCAGTTCCTTGCCAAAAAGTCATGGCAGCGACTCGAAAAACGCCTCGCCCAAAAGCCTGAGCTAAAAACTGTATATGATGCCATTATGAGCGAGTACCTTGAGTTAGGTCATATGGAGGAGGTGCCTGAAGCTGAATTAGCTAAGGACCAGGGTTATTATATTCCTCATCACGCAGTTTTTCACAATGGGAAAATTAGGGTCGTATTCAACGCTTCGATGACATCTTTCAATGGGCTTTCGTTGAATCATACCATGCACGTAGGACCTAAGTTACAACAAGATATTGTTAAAGTCTTGATCAGGTGGCGTTTCTTTGGTATCGTATTTACTTGCAATGTCGTTAAAATGTTTCGCCAAATTCTAATACACCCAGACGATAAAGACTGGTTGAGAATTTTGTATGATTTTGGTAAAGGCCTTCAGCATTTTAGGCTTTGCACCGTTACTTACGGGACCGCTTGTGCGCCTTACCAAGCGCTTAAAGTCATGCGTCAAATCATCCAGGATTGTTGTCCGCATGACCCTGCTATGCTCGACCTCTTCCGAAACTTGTCGTACGTCGACGACTTTTTTGGCGGCGCAGATACGGTCGAACAGGCGATTGAGCTACGAGATAAGCTCATCTGTACCCTCGAACAGGCAAAAATCCAGTTAGGCAAATGGTCGACTAATACCAAGGCTGTCTTGACCGACAATTGCAATCTGGATCAAAATGACAAAGTAATTAGCATGCCTGAGGTAACCAGTGCTCTTGGGTTGAAATGGTCGCCACACTGGATTCATTTTCGTTTCAATTTCAACCATTTGAATTTTCTTGTCAACCCATAACCAAACGTGTAGCGTTATCGAAATCATCGAAATTATTTGACCCCTTGGGTTGGGTCTCACCCGTGATCATCCAGGCTAAGGTTTTCATACAACAGCTCTGGATTGACGGGTACGATTGGGACACCCCAATTTCCGGTGATCTACTCGCCTCATGGAATTACTTGAATTCATTTGTGGACGGCATTGAGTCACTCAAGATCCCAAGATGGTTAGGTAGCCAAACAGGTTGCCAATGGTCTCTGCACGGATTCGCTGACGCGTCAAAAATAGCGTACTCCGCTTGCCTTTACTATGTACCAGCTTCGGGCATACCTGCCCTTATATGCGCTAAGACTAAAGTAGCGCCAGTTAAGACACTGTCCATCACGAGACTAGAACTGTGTGCAGCTCATCTTTTGTCACAACTCACTGAATTCGTTCGGCCCAGTTTTGTTACCGTTCAACCTGTAGATATAAATTGCTGGAGTGACTCTAGGAACGTGTTGTGTTTACTAAAAATATTACCTGTCAAACTCAAGGTCTTCGAGGCAAACAGGGTTAGTACAAGAGGAATGTAGCTACGGTTCAAACCGAAAATGGCTCCTCGTATGTTCGCCCCATACACAAGCTAATACATTTGCCAGTCGACGACGATGCTTCAATAACTTACCACTCGTCCGCGGTCAAACGGCTTTAGGTTCGGTTGGCCTTTTGGTGGAGCACGTGAGGTAGGCGCGTTTCTTAGGTACGATTATTATATTAAGTAAAGTGGTTTTAAGTAAGTTAACATTAATTAATTTATGATTTATATATTTTACATTTTCCCATTTTTTTGCTGTCATGATTAGAACCACTCGAGTTTTTATTGCAAATTCGTGCAAAGGGGGCAGTATGTTCAAGCGCCCAGCGCCCTCTCTCGATTAATCATGTGAATCGCGTTGTGTATCGAAGTAGGATGTGTGCGTGTGTGTGTACTTGGTTTCTGCGAGACCACGCCGTCGAGAGAGTTCAGTTCCGGCCGACACGTCTTATAGCACGCATAGGCCCACGGCCACTTTTATACATTTGAGTAATAAAGCACATTATGGATTGAACTATTGATTAAAGTATTTTAATTATTTATTTGCCACCCGGCAAATAAACAGCCATTATTATTAAGAGACTGTAAGACCGATAAAAATATATTTATCAGTTTATAGTATACAGTAGTCTTTCTATACTTTATATCAGGTCACTGCTTTAATTTAGTCTAAATCATTTGCTTTTGAAAAAAAATAACAATATGAATTTAACATGTTGCCAGTAATGTCCCAATTATATTTATGATTTCATTTATTATGAAATAAGCGAGTCACATTGTTAAGTTCTACAAAACTTAAGATTATAATAATTATAATTTAAGATGGGGCTCTATGCACAGAAAATACACTATAACTATGAAAATATGTGCTCGGCCTGAAAGTTAATTGTCCAATAGTTAAGTGAATCTACAACTTCATAAAATGTGAGAAATTGACGGTAAGTAAAGCTTTTTTATGATTTTACTATTTTTCAAGTGAGTATTCATTAACCGAATATATTTTTCGGAGATGGTAAAGAATCCATGACTGTACTGTCGAATAGAAAATCACACTGGACACCTGAAATTAATTATAAAGTCTCATTGGGTACAAATTCAAGAAAAAAGTTCAAATTTCGGGATACGTGCTACATTTAAATTCTGTTCAGGCCCAAGTCGCAACAATTTGGAGATTCTTTTATAGAAATTAATTTTAACAAAAGTATATATTCATTCTTTGATTTAAGTATATTATTTTTATAAAATCAAGCAAACTCAAGCCTTTTCAAACTTAAGCCTTTTTCACGAGATTAACGTTAAAAAATTGAAGAAAATATTCGAAAAATTTCAGTTTTAAACTTTTAATTTGTAAAAAATCAAGCCCTTCATACTACAAGTCTAAATTTAAATTAAATTTTTTAAATTTACTTATAAATTAAAAAAAATTCTTCGAGCTCTGACCTGTCCAAATTTTTATCTCTCTATTAGCATTAGATACTAAGATATTAATGAAAATTTTTGTAATTGGACAGCTCAAGAAGCTTAGTAAGACTTATACGATGACTATATAAAATACTAATTAATCATTATCCTTATCAAGGTCTGAGATCGATCTTTGTCTAAATAGTGGATCTCAGCAAATCGAAATTGTAAACCCTCTATTTACTGAAACACAAACATACTCACAGAGCTTATTTGGTCTACAGAGGCTGAAAATTATCCTGATCAATTTCTGAGATCATTAGAAGAAAAGTACCTATAGCTAATAGTCGATTCTCGGCTAAATACTTGATTTCAGCCAAGTGAAATTTCAAATACTCTATTTACAGGCACAGAAACATTAACACAGGGCCAGCTAGGTCTACCAACTCTGAGAATAACCCTGATCAAGGTCTCGGATCGATAGAAGAAAAGTACCATCAGCTAATATTTTGATTTTCGTCTAAATACTGGGTCACAATATACCAAAATTTTTAATACTCTATCTACTACCACATAAATGTGAACCCAGGGCTAATTTAGTCTATTGTGACGTCCTAAGTGACGCACTATTTTAATTTTTTATTTTAAAGCCTAGGAATTTCTTTCTAATAGCTTGGGACGTATCGAGGAATATTTTATAATGAAGGAATGGAGGATACGCGAATATTGTTTAGATCCATCCGAGCGAACTTTGTTTAAGTTCCTGGACGATATCTAAGTGTGTATTGTTTAGATCCGTCCGAGCGAACTTTGTTTAAGTTCCTGGACGATATCTAAGTGTATGGGTGTGTGTGTGTGTGTGTGTAGAAAAATAAAAATAGAATAAGAAATATCTTTGACTTACGTATTTATTATAGTTTGTATAAATTTTACTTATTACTATTACACTTTTTCACTTAGTATTAAACGCGGCGGACTAGTACACACAATCACTGACACTGATTTCGGATAGTGGCTGGATGACTGCACGAAGTAAGTGGGTGGCTGTTGGAAGTAACTGGATGGCTGTTCGAAGTAGCTTTGGTTGCTCGTAATGGCTTCGGCTGAAGTTCGATGCTGGAATTCGGATGTAGAAGATCGGTGCTAGTTGGAGTTCGGATGTAGAAGTTCGAGTATGACTTACAATGATAACTGACGACTGGAGTTCAGAATTCGGAGTTAGTAGAATTTGAATGTTTCGAGATCCAGAGATGGACTTCGGAATCTCTACTGAATGTTGCAGCGTGATGCGCATGCTTTTAAAAACAATGACCAGCATAATTTTACGTAGGCGTATGTAGGTCAAGGTAGGAAGATCTCATTGGTGATTGGTTGAGATTCATTCAACCCTCTGACGAGTGGTGGGGCAGTTCGAGACTACAGAGTTCTCGAAGGGTTGATAGGTTTTCTCGTCTGGCGAGCGTCTCGAAGGTTCGACGCCGTGTTTTACGATTCACGGGTCGAGTTGGTATAACGCGGAGTTTTCCCAAACTCATTAGGAAGTTCTGTGTTGAACCAGTCGTTTGCAAAGCGAGCGTTTCGAAGGGTTTTATTGCATGGCGGATAATTATACGTAATGTTAGGACTATATGCATTGTAACGTTGTATCTCGGGCCCCGTACCGCGCTACAATATATTTCTAACTAATCGAGGTTCTCGACCTAAACGACTAGAGCCTCCGTTCCACTAGAGGAGGTTCGCCGAGCGAGAGGATCTGGGGTAGCGATCCTTGACCCACGAGGTTCCAACACCCGGTAGACGGTCGTGCCAGGAGGTGGTGCGTACGCGCAGCAGGAAGATATGACTACGAAAGAATAAAGGAACGGTTGAAAATCGAACAGTGATTACTGAAGCGCGCACCACCTGCCTGCTAGAGTCCTGAAATAACGGACGCATGCACGGGAAAACCGCAAATAATTAATAGACATTAATTGAAACCTAACACATATTTATTGTAATCAAAAATAAGAGAGATTACACCCGATGGGTGGCACGCTGGCCGGTGTCTCGCGCACGCCCTTTCCTCGGGCAAATAGTCGCCACAAATGGCCGCAGCATAGCGATTCGAGTTGAGGCAGCCCGTGCCTACAACAGAATAATTGTTCGAGTGAGACCGGGGTTCACCGTCTTCTCGGCCCGCTGTCGCGACCAAAAAACCCTCACGGCTCACACTCAGCACCCACACGCTCGCGCCCGCTCGCGAACTAGCGCGTCCGTCCCGAAAATGAGGAAGGAGAGTCCCCGCACGACCTCCAGCTATTCGTCCCGAGAAAACCGCGAAAACCCAACAAATTCACGGCTCGCGGTCTAGAATGGCTTTCCCACTCACCTTTCTACACAGAGAAAATCCTCGGCTCTCGGTTTCCCTGTCCTGCTCTCTAACTCGTGAGAAATTTCGGAATGATTCTCGAACACGTCTGACTTCGTAGAGGTCCGGGCAGCGAGTGAGCAGGGCGGAAATCTCCTTTCTTCAAGTCATGCTGCGCGTCTCTCTCGGTCTCTCTCCCTCTCGTGTTTCGAGTAAATCTACGTGAGTAATTTCGGCCAATCATCCGTGCCCAGGATTGCGCGCGCGATTCGAGTGTTGCGAAAGTGAGGAGAAAGGAGGCCCGGCACGTCTTGAGAAGTGGCTTAAACAGCACTCAGCTCCAGTGCGGGCCAACCTTGTCCCGAAAACTTATTGCCAGGAATATTCCCGGCCGCGAAAACCTCTATACGCGGATTGTGGCAGCAGTCGGCGCTGCCTGTAGTTCGCGCATGCGCCCGATTCCCGCGTTTCGATTATCCCTAAAGAAGGGCTTAAGTTAGTAGTTAACTCACGTTGCCACGCCGTCACCCTGAGTCCGTTCGCGCACGTCTTCTCTCTCTCGCGCTCATGTACCGCGTGGCTCGGGTCTCTCTCGCGCTCATGTACCGCGTGGCTCGGGTCTCTCTCGCGCGCGCTGCGGTATAGCGCTGTCTCTCACGCCAGTAGCGCTTGCGTGCGCGGCGTGTGCGTGCTTGTGTCTGTGAGCGCGTATTCATCACCGGTGGCGCTATCTCCCTCTTCACCTGCAACAGAGCGTGAAGAACCTCGGCGACGTCATCCTGGTGGTCCGGCCTCGCGTTCCTAACGGACACCGAGCATGGCTGTCGGGGTGTCATGGCGACTAGCCAGTCGCCTGATCTACTATCCGTCTGCTAGCCCGTCGTCGCCGAAAAACAGAGTGTATCCGGGTTAGTGCATGTCACCTTCGGGATGCAACAGTGCCCCGGGAGAGTGCTCGTGTCTCGCTGCCCTAGTGCTCAATGTTTCTTACCCCTGCCCGATTCCTTCGTGCTAACCTCCTCGTGGCGTGCAACGGCACGATACAGCTTACTGGGTAGGCACTTGGGCGACTAATGATTGGGTTTTCCAGGCGCCCGAACGTTTCGGTGGTTCCCCACGCGCCAATTATGTTTTGTGGTAGGGTTAATACAGAGATGATACACTGAAATTGAAATAAAAGAAAAAGAAAAGCTTTAAAATTCTAACCGACCCAGGCAGACGTTACAATATGTACTCTCAAAGTTACTATAATCAAAGTGTAGGAGAATTAGAACAAAAGTACCAGCAGCTAATAATAGATTTTCGTCTAAATACTGGATCTCAGCAATTCGTAATTTCAAATACTCTATTTCCAGGCACTAAAACATAAACCCAGCGCTAGTTTGGTCGACCAACTGTAAAAATTATCCTGAACAAGGTCTAGGATGGATAGAACCAAAGTACCAGGAGATAGTATTCGATTCTTGGCTGAATACTAGATTTCCGAAGAGTGAAATTTACAATACTCTATTTAAAGGCACTAAAGCGTAAACACAGGGCTAGTTTGGTCTACCAACTCTGAAAATTATTTTGATCCAGGTCTAGGATAGATAGACCCAGAGTACCAGCAGCTAGTAGTCGATTCATGGCTGAATACTCATTTTGCGAAGAGTGAAACTTAAATACTCTATTTAAAGGTACTAAAACGTAAACACAGGACTAGTTTGGTCTACCAACTCAGAAAATTTTCTTGATCTAGGTCTGGGATCGTTAGAACAAAAGCACCAGCAGCTAGTAGTCGATTCTTAGCTAAATACTCGGTTTCAGCAGAGTGACACTTCAAATACTCTATTTACAGACACGAGAACCTAAACACAGGGCTAGTTTGGTCTACCTACTCTGAAAATTATTTTGATCTAGGTCTAGGATAGATAGACCCAGAGTACCAGCAGTTAGTAGTCGATTCATGGC